>JADKLZ010031364.1:0-12435 GCA_021533235.1 Biomphalaria straminea | reverse complement strand
GACAGAATGCCAGATACTGAAGTCCTTCAAAGAGCTGGTTTGAAAAGCATCCACACAATCCTGATGCAGTCCCAGCTGCGATGGGCAGGACACGTGTGCAGGATGGAGGACCACCGCATCCCAAAACGTCTCATGTATGGCCAATTAAGAGAAGGCAAGCGCTCGCAAGGTGGTCAAAAAAAGCGCTACAAAGACACCCTCAAAGCTTCTCTAAAGGAGTTCAACATTAACCCAGGCACCTGGGAGACAGAGGCACATGACAGAGTATCATGGCGCCGCGCTGTGAGATCCGGCGCACAGGTTGCTGAGGAAAAAAGAACAACGCTTGCGAAAGAAAAACGCCAGAGAAGGAAAGCAAGGCAAACGACACTAGCTCCAGCTGGAATTACCTGCCCAGAGTGCGGCCGAACATTCCGGGCTCGCATAGGTCTCACCAGTCACATGAGGAGGCACAAAACCCCAGTGCAAAGCCCTCAGCCCACTGGATGACAAAGTGGTCATCATCGAACCACGATGGACGAACTATATATTATACACGCTGAAAAGTGTACAACAATCATTATTTGGTTTATTAATAGCATAAAGCTTTTCTTCGAGTCCAAAGATTAATGAGGACCCCAGTATTTCACGTGGATACGCAGCCCCAGCGCGACCTACATATTTTACCACATCCAGCACGGTTATAACCTTTTTCGGACGGTCATAGACCGTATCTCAAGAAGCCCTTTTACAGCAGACATCTGATGTGGCACAGAGAATGAAAATGGTGGAGTTTTCAACGTGTGAACGGCCTTCTGCCTCTTTTCTAGTAACTTTGGACTCAATTCATCAATAATAGGGATGTAACAAATTTCATCTGCTTGTATCTTACGACAGAACAGTTGGTCAGACTGACATATGGAGGGGAGCTACCACGGGACTAGAGTTCCAAAAAGCTCCAAGTCGAGTCTTAGGAAAATTACAATGGATAAAAAAAGTTAAGTCCAAATCATTCATTTTTTGTGGTATCTGGTCCGGGAGAATTATCTTTAAAAAATTTCTCAGATTTCCAAACTTACGTAAATGTTATAATTTGGTTTTGACTATTGTTTTCAATGCACTATTCGTAATATACCATAAAGTACAAAGAGGTACTATTTTTTTGTTCCCTTTCAGACCATGTGGTCTATAGGGCAGATGATGTAAAGGTCATCTGATTCAGTGGCCTACGGTTAACGAGGGTGTCATGTGGCCAGTACAACGACCAACCGCCTTTACTTTTCCCCAACTAATGTCAGGTACCCATTAGAGCTGGGTGGACTCAGAGGCGCCCAAGGATCCCGAAATAAAAATCCCAGTCTTCACCAGGATTCGAACCCGTGACCCCCGGTTCAGAAGCAAAGCGCTTTACCGCTCAGCCACCGCGCCTCCAGGTACTATTTTACCATCACGTAATAATGCCATATTTCCTTTAAAGTCTTAGTTTGTGAATGGGATTTTAAACTTGAAATCCAGATTGCTATTTCTTAAATGTCAATTCTTTCCTGCTGTCCTGAGGATAGCGATATCCATTTCTCTGTGTCAGGCTAACGCCAGGCTACTCAAGCAAAAGTGATATTGAGAGTTTGGTCTGATACCCCTCCTTCACCGCATTGATAGTTCCATATTATGATTAGAACAAAGAAGAGTCTTCACTGGGGGAAAAAGTCAAAGACTAAACCAGATCTGACAGTGCTCAGAGCAACAGTTGAAAGAGAGAACTAGTTTACAATTATCTTTCAGCGATCGTAAAACTGATTCAGAACTTAGAAGTTATGAAAATTTTGGATGCCCTTTCACTGCGGAGGGTTGTGATCATATCTGACGTCATCATTCTGATTCCTATACAGCCTGAAGGCATGAATCTATCTAATATACAAAGTTTCAATTCCATAATCAAAACACACTGGAAAAAGTCGGCTAAAATATTACGCTGAGTTTACATAGGTTTTTCCCCCTTTTTTTTTAGAAAGCTTTTATCAACTCACTCTTTCTGTCTGTCTGTCTGTCTGGGTTGTGCACGTTGCTTCTCCCTCACCCATGCTTGGATCAAGTTGAAATTTTTACACAATTATTCATTAGCATAGACAATACTTGAATGCTTCAAATATGATATCGAATAAGGGGAATATCTTCTAAATTACTGAGAGATATAGTTGTAACTTTGGAGTTCCTCCACCTAGATATTTGTAAAATGTTTTACATGTTACGGATGTTCCTTCAGATTTGAAGATAACATAATTCCTAGTCAAAACCCAACCACAGGACGACGGGGACAAGGAAGAGGGCAGGGTTTGAACTCGGGACCATCGATAAGTACGAACGATAGTCCAGCGCTCAAACTGCACCACCAGGCAGCTTTCCAGATAAGCTTTTCAAAAAATAAGGCTTAAATAAAATATTCTGTTTGTTTTACACTTTAAAATATCTTTTAATGACGGGTCTAATGCTAGTTTCAACAGTAATGAAGAATTAATTGCCAACATGAAATTAGATAAACATGATAATGAAATCCAATCATTGACGCTTATAAATCTAAAAATCATATCTCTTTGCTTTTCTCCATCTTTGAGGGCGCGGTGGCTGAGCGGTAAAGCGCTTGGCTTCCGTACTGGAGGTCCCGGGTTCAAATCCTGGTGAAGGCTGGGATTTTTATTTCGGGATTTTCGGGCGCCCTTGAGTCCACCCAGCTCTAATGGGTACCTGACATTAGTTGGGGAAAAGTAAAGGCGGTTGGTCGTTGTGCTGGCCACATGACACCCTCGTTAACCGTAGGCCACAGAATCAGATGACCTTTACATCATCTGCCCTATAGACCACTAGGTCTGAAAGGGGAACTTTCTCCATCTTTAAATATACATAAACTATGATCTCAGATCCAATCTTACAGTTAGTGCTTCTAGAGATGTTAATTAAATGAGACAATAACTTCTGGTATTTAGTTTTCAGATTGTATTTAGTGTATGAATTATTTTTGTATGTGCATAACTAATGTATCGTATTTTCTTTAAGCATACTGCTAATTATAGCAATGTTTTTAGCAAGTAATTATATATCCATATAATTATATTAACTTTATTATTCTCTAGTTTAATGTAATGTTGTAATTCATTAAAAGCTAAAATATTTATATGCTTTTAAGTATCTCTTTCTAAAGCTCGTTCTCTCTCTCTCTCTCTCTCTCTCTCTCCGAAATTGTGACATATCCTTCTTTTCATTTTTTAAACAATAATTAAATTAGTTAATGCAACCGGCGCTCTGGAAATTCACTTTAATGCACTTCATTGTCAACATTAACAACGTAAAATACAAACGTATAGAAAGTAGCTCCAACTGCTCAAAGGAGATGCTAAAAGCCATATTGTTACATTTTGTGTTTCGTTGCTCACTGTTTCTCTATGAGTTACCCAGACTCCTCTATTGTTCATCTACTTTTCATAATTAGCTTCAGGGGCGTAGCTAGGAATTCGCTAACATTTTGGGGGCCCGGGGTTCTTGACGTCTTTAGGATCCCCTGCATTTTGCGTAATATTTAATGTTTAATGTAAACACACTAATTTGGGTCCTCCTTTCAAGTAGGGGCCCGGGGAGATTTTTAGATTCTTCCCTCCCCTCACCCTAGCTACGCCAATGGTTAGTTTTTAACCAAATCGAAAAGAAAATGCTCTCCTCCCCACCCCAACCATAGGTACGCCACTGGTTACTTTTTAATTAATCAAAAAGAATATGCTCTCAAAGTTTGGAGAACGCCACAGCTACATAATAGATGGGATCAACTTTAAACAAACATTAGTGGCTGGGATATACAGCTCACACACAGTCCTCCGTGTCACAAGAGACTTAAAGATACAAACATTCCTACAAACGTCGTGGTAACATTTTGCTTGTATATTTTTGTATCATTGTCTTATCTTATCTTATATATTACAGACGTTACTTTAAAAAAGATGATGAATGCATAACGCTCATTTCATGTGTCAGTCTAGTCATGCATGAAAAGGTACGTTTTGCAGGCTGATTCAGACAACCCATTTTATTCTCTAATGGCACTATGGAAGAAGGAGCACTTGTGTGAATTTGTTTTAGCGTAACGAATAAGTAAAGTGCCTTTATTTGTGTGTTTTTCTGAGTATTTCATTAGGTTTTGATATTCTATTAGTAAGTTATGGTTTAGTGGCTTTAGCGTTTAATATAGTACTAGTAGACTTTTTATTCTTGTGTCCTGAAGTGTCTCTAAGTTTAGTGATTTTACTAAAGGTGTTACTCAAACTCATTGCTCTATTTTCAATCTGTTCTAGTCTCTTACTTTTTTCTTCAGTTGAGGGGTCCCAAACTAAGGATGCATATTCCAATATTGGCCTAACTAAAGTTAAACAGCATTTTAGTTTTATGTTCTTGTTTTATTTGTAAAACTTTCTTTTAATAAACGCTAATGTTTTGCTTGAGTTGTCAAGTGCCTTATTGTTTTTGTTTTTTGTTTTACATTCATTTTTATAATCTGTATCATTATAATGCTTATATCAACTGTCTTTCCACCGGGTACACATTTTTTTACACATTTTTGTACACATTACTTCTCTCACTTTCCATTCGAGGTGAGACTTTACACATTTACAAAATTAACCGATCAATGTTTCGTTCGAGCTGAAAAAGGGGAATTAAATCCTGAAGTATAATATGACTTTAAATGTGAAGTTATTCTCTTTAAAAATAAGCCCTTTTTTTCTTATTTTGAAATTTTTAAATATATTTTGCTTGATTTTCAAACGGGAATTAAATCCCAAAGTATTTAAGAGTACGACTTTAAATGTGAAGTCTTTCCCCTTAAGCTGTATTTGTTTGGCTTTTTCTTTTACTTTTAAAAATATATTTTGCTTGATTTAATTTAAAACACAGTCGGATCTTAATAACCAAACATCATCGGGGAGAGATCGTTTTGGTCCTAATAAACGGCTGTTCCGATTAACCGGATTTGACAGCTGAATAACGAATTGTTATTGCCGTTTAGGAATTCGGTTTTAATGGTCCGATTAACTGGATTTTACTGTGATAAACAAGTTAAAAATATTTATTTTTTCAACAATGTTGTCCACCTTATTTTCATTTGTTATCGTAATGTGTTTGATTGCCATTGAATTATTCTTTCAGATATTTCAAAATGTTAAAAAAGCATAAAAACTATTTTATAAAGTATCAATCTATTTCATTTTGTCTATCCTCCCAGAATGATGGTCTTATGATGTCACACACTGGTTGCCATAGCAGGAGATGTCAACAAACCCAGCCCTGCACCTGTGACTTAAAGGTGCCGTCCAAAGCAACAGGTAGAAACAGATCCACTGATCTCTTTAGCTACAATATACACCCCACTCACACACTAAGACCAGATACACTTCCTCATTTTCGTAATACATAATAAGAGATTTTCATCCGAGTTGGAAGAACAGCAAGCTTGATCAAGCATAGATTATAGATCTAGAACCTAGACCCTTTACAAAACATTTGTTCACCATTGTAGATCTAGAATTTGAATCCAATAGGAATGTTCGAAAAGTCTAAATCATATTTAGATGAAGGTTATAGGGTTTTTCAAAAGAAACATTTCTACATCTATGTACGCTACACAGCAAGACAAAGGTTTCATCATTGACGCATCAGCCTAAACGCTTAGCCTTGGCCCATAACGAGTGATGACGTAGGACGCGCTGTGGTCAGAGGTCAGAGGTCAGGCTTTCTGTGTCAAAGGTGCCGGTGGGAAACTGAGTGGTAAAGCTTGACTTCCAAACCAGATGGTCCTTGGTTCGAATCCTGGTGAAGACTGGGACGCCTTCTGAATCGTTGTAACAAAAAGAAAACAGAGCTACAAACGCTAGGACATAGAAAACTTGGTTCCACACTGCTAAAAATAAAGTACACAAATTTCCATCTAACTTTAGAAGAAAGGATAGCTTGTCAGCACTTCCTTTATGCTGCACACCAGAAACACCAAATAGAATATAATTCTCCCCCGCCCCCGCCCTTTACATGGAAATCTCTATAATATTCTTTATATAATAATATATAGACTTTCAAATTTGCTCATAATTCTATCAATACCATAAGATGCTATTGTTCTGTTCTATTCATGGTATGTTGGCAATAATATGCAAAGCATGGAACCAACTCGTAGAGCTTCTTATTGAAATCAACAGCACTTATATTCAGTTCCGAGATCTCTTCAGCAAAAACCGTCTGGCCTCTTTGCTCTCTTGCTATAGTCCTCAAGAGTATGCATTACTCTCCCCCCCCCCCCACTTTTTTTTCCCCACTAACATTGACCCTTTCAACCACTGGACAGATTCACAAGGGACATAACTCAAGAGCGACTTTATTCACTATCACACATACACAGTCGTATGAAAAATGGTATTCATAACAATAAACATTTGTACACTTTGAAAGTAGTCATTCCGGGACCATGTAGATTGTATAATGTAGTCATTCATGATATTCTTGATGCAGTCATTAAGGAAGTGGTTTTAGTTCTTTCAGTCAGGCACAATTTTAATATTCATTTATTGGCAATGTGCAGTTGTAAAAGACTGCGGCTACTTCATCTAGTGGATCATTTTGTTTTTGTCTTTCAAACTATGTGAAAGTTTAGTCTAATTATGAGTCGGAGAAGCCAGTTTTTTTTCTTCCTTGGTCATATTAGAGCATGGAATGGGTTGCCTGAGCCAGACAGGAAAACCAGTGATTTGGCAGAATTTAAATCATTGGTTAACATGCATGACTATAAGCATGACGCGTAGGACATAATCATCATCTTTTTTTTTTGGAAGTAGTATATAAGATAAGATAATTGCTGTTTCGTTGTCCATTTACTTTGTAGCTTGTCAATTAGCGGTTCTTTCTTTTATAAACAAGAAAAACTAAAGCTTCGTTTTTAAAAGAATTTTTTTTCTGTATAAATGGAGCCAAATTCTGATTGACTTGTGATGATCCAGATAGTTGTGCCCCCCCCCCCCTGTACAGTTCATTGAACATGCGCGTCATTTCTTTACAGCAGTTGTTTACTGACACCATGAATGAAACCACGGCTGCAACCTTCCCGTTGGACTATCTCACAAGTCACGTGACCCAGGGCCTCAACGTCTCGGACATCAACGAGAGTCACGCGAGAAACATCGGCGCCGACAACGAGCAGCAGGGGCGCTTCTACTACGAGGACGATAACATCCAAAACCTCCTGAAGCCATGGATCCACGAGCCCCACTTCATCCCTACGGTGGCTGTGTACGGGGTGACGTTCCTGCTCGGACTCGTGGGGAACTCTCTAGTCATCTTCGCCATGGTTGGAGACAGGTAAGATGGATGCTTTCGTTCTCTGCATCATAATATTGGTACTACGAGATTTTGTATGCGAGTCATCGATCGAATTTACACATTTAATTTAAGGAATATATTTCTGTGGATGTTTGAAGAGATACCTTAAGATTGTGGTACTGAAGTGCATGGACCAAATAATATATTATTACATCTCAGCGGTTCTCAACCTTTTAAGCCCTAATTCTGGTGGACCGTTGGGGCACCAAGCAAGACTTGTAGACCGTCTTTCTCCATTCCTATCTATTCCTTTGCCCTGTTTAGAACTTCTTACAATGGTAGGCTCGTCCATTCTTTTATGTTGTCTTCCCACCGCTTTCTCTGTCTGCCTCTTCTTCTTTTTTCCTGGTACTGTTCCCTGTAGGAAGGTCTTTGCGAGTCCCGAAGATCTTGTTACATGGCCAAATGTATGAGATTGTGGTAGTGAAGTGCATGGACCAAATGATATGTTGTTATATCTCAGCGGTTCTCAACCTTTTAAGCTCAGCGACCCATTTTTACAATCCACCACTCTGCCCCGACCCCCCCCCCCCGCACATACACACAGCAATAAAAGAATAAAATAAAAACAATCCATTTTTTCGATGGTCTTTGGCGCCCCCTGGCAAATCGTCAATCGACCCCCAAGGGGCTCGCGACTCACAGGTTGAGAACCCCTGTTATATCTGAAGGTTAGGGAGTATGTGTATGTTACCAAGTTGATGATATAAGGGAGTATGTATTGTTAGTTGGGGATAACGAGAGCATTCATTTAATGTTGGCCTTGTAGAATGATTCCATGTAAGCGGGACTGTCGTAAGTTGTGTTAAGTACGAGAGACGCCCCAAGAAGCCAGAGTGTAAGGACGTGTTTTTATAGCGAGTTAAATTTGTTTAAAATATCACTTTTTTCATTTTCATCTCTAGTTGAAGTTGTCTATATTGTAATTAAAGTTATATTTATGTTCACAAGTTTTATACATTAAAATATAATACGTCTACAGCGTTTTAATAGTCAGCCTGGAGTTTGGGGCTATAAGTCAACGATTGTCGCAGCAGCACTGAAATCAGCTGGAAAGTTGGTGGCTTAGAAAAGAGGGCTGCGGAGATTTGTTTTAGGCCGGGAGGGGTAGCTGCTGTGTAATATATCTTTAATAAAGCTAGTTGTCTATTTTATGTAACAAGCAAAGACAGCCCATTTTTACAGCTGAATTTTCAACTAGTGTTTTGAAGTCACCAGTCCGGTAAATCAGATCAGCTAATTCTCGCTAGAAAGGTCACCAAAAGAATTCCACAGCTATTGGGAGCAAAAAAAAAAAAACATCTGGAAGAGGGCCTCTCGATTGAAGGATGAAAGAGAGACTTATAGAATTTTAAGGCTAGGAAAATGTGTTTGGGGTGGGGAAATCTTGTAATACAGGCCGTTTTATTGAGGGGTTTGAAAGTGTTCCGGCAAATTTAAACTATCATATAGACTATTTTTTAAACATAGTGTAGCAAGGGTATCAGCTAGTCTGGAAGATATATATGGATCATTGACGAGAAGAATTGCAGAATCAGCTGGTTGTACTCACAGACCAGACGCTGAATTATGTTTCTCATCCTTCGCATTCAAAGGTAATCGCTTCTGAAAATAAACTTTTCCAGTCAATTAAGCCGAACAGGTAATTTTAACTGTTCACGTGCTTCTACAGACACTAAATTTTGTTTAGAGCTCAATTTCTACCAAACGACCACTTCTGTCAAGGTCGTTTGAATCACGTGGTCTGGAAATAATTAGTCAGGCTGTTGGATTCCTTACTGCTTTTCAGGCTATAGAGAAAAATACGTTGATAAGTCAATAATAAGTTAAATAAGTTAAGAACGTTTATAAATTATCTGAATTTTACATTTTTCATTTTTCAGGAAATCAAGGAGCGTGACCGCTTCCTTCATGGTCAGTCTTGCAGTTGCTGACCTTCTCTTTCTACTGGTCTGCGTCCCTTACGAGAGCGCCAAGTACTTTATCGGACACTGGCACAATGGGGCAGTCCTTTGCAAGATGTCCGGCGCCGTTGAGATGCTTTCTGCTCTGGCGTCAGTTCTTAACCTTATAGCGGTGAGCGTAGAGAGGTGAGTACCTTAGTTACACTTCTTAGTCTTAAGGGGTCAGTACCTTAGTTACACTTCTTAGTCTTAAGGGTTCAGTACCTTAGTTACACTTCTTAGTCTTAAGGGGTCAGTACCTTAGTTACACTTCTTAGTCTTAAGGAGGATGGTTGCCGAGTGTTACATCGCACCGAAGGAGTAACAGCTTCGAATCTTAGTTACGACAGAGATTTAGATCTTTTCAATTTTCCAGATGTCCCATAGTCCATCCAGTTCTAATGATGACTTGGAGAAACGCTGGTTGGTCGTTGTGCTGGCCACTTGATACTTTCGTTTAACGGGCTGTCATAGAAACATGAGACCACAAGGTCTGTAAGGGTACTTTACTTATGATGCACATGTCATAGTTTTTGAAGGCTCAAGTGATTCAAAGCATTAAGACATTTTAGAACATGCAATACATGTGGGCAGATGATGTTAAGCTCATGCCTCTATAGCGAGGATGTCATGTGACCAGCACAACGACCAAACCTATTTACTTCCCTAAGATAACTCAGGTACCCATTAAAGTTTGGTTAAACTCAGAAGCGTAAACAAATATATAAGTTCAAACTGTCTTCATTGGGATTTGAACTCAAGACAACCCGGTTCGGAATGGAAGCGCTAGTAACAAAAATGTAATGTAAATATGATGATGTGATATATTTTTCTCTTAAATGGAGTAGTTGACCGCTTGACCTTAACAAAATTCGTCACCGTTAAAGCCATATGACTATTGAATTCGAATGTTGGTATTGTATTGTATTGTACTGTTTAATAGGAATTTAGCAGTTATCGAGGAGCTACATGTTATGTCGTAAAGCATCGGGCGCTGACAAGTATTTTTGTTTGTCCTAGATCTAGATGAATTTCGACACAGAAAAAGACACATACACAAGAATAAATGTAGTTTTTCTTTTCTGAATCATTTCATTCTCAGTTTTCAATATGCGTTAAAGTCTCGTGGTTAACATAATGTCTAAATAAGTAACACAGTTCTGTGAAAGCTTATATAACAAAAAAAAATTGTAATTTATTTTCAAATGAAAAAGAATTAGAAGAAGAGGAAAAACGATAAATCAAAGTCAAAAGAAAACCAGTAACTGTTCCTACAAGGAATCTTCTCCATTACCCGGTATGTAGCTTGAGATCTAGATGTCGCAATGGTTGGATGGTGAAATGTAGGATTTGTTAATCCAGGACGGGAAAAGAACTCCAAGTGTCCAACTCTCATTAATGAGTTATCCCTACATATTCAGGGAATGGTTCCCGACTGTCAGTAGTGATATTTCTCAGACCTGAAAGAATCACGCAGGATGCCGTTGTTACTTAGAGAATCAAAAAAAGTACCTCATTATTTGTTTCGTACCTATTTTATTTTTCTTCTACCACTTTTTTTTTATCTCTTCACATTTCTTTCATTTCTTCCATTCTCTTACTATCTCTTTTTCTCCCTCCATCACCCTCGCTTTCTCTTCTTCCCTTCTCTCTATCTGTTGAATGTATCATACTTCGGGTTTACTTCAATTTCTTGTCCTATACCTCGCCACCCCCCTCCCTCCTGTTCAGTTTTTCAATCAGTACTCTAAGCTGTCGGCTAAGACCATCTCTATTAAATGGGTCAGTGTCCAGCTCATTACACCACGTGATCTGTAAAACTAAGCCCAGCTTGGAGACATTGTCCAGTTCTTATTGACCTGTCCTCATGAAATGTTTGCGTAATGCTTATCAACCATGTTGTATTAGTTATTATTACAAAGCTTATATTAACTGAGAATCAACTCATTCTGTCATGTCTGGTAAAAAAGTTTGTATGCGTAATTTCTTTCACACCCAACCTCGGATCAATCTGAAAAAAAAGTAAAGTTCCCCTTTCAGACCTTGCGGTCTATAATGTAAAGGTCATCTGATTCTGTGGCCTCCGGTTAACGATGGTGTCATGTGGCCAGCACAACGACCAACCGCCTTTACTTTTCCCAACTAATGTCGGGTACCTATTAGAGCTGGGTGGACTCAGAGGCGCCCAAGGATCCCGAAATAAAAATCCCAGTCTTGACCGGCATTCGAACTCGGGACCCCAGGTTCAGAAGCCAAGCGCTTTACCGTTCAGCCACCGCGCCTCCTATCAATCTGAAATTTTGCACAATTATTTCTTTTACATGACAAGACAAGAATCAATAAAAAAAATTATCCAATTAGTTTATTAGCTATTGGTAATTAATTGTTTTGTTTTGGTATCTCGAAAAAGTAAAGAAGTTGTACTTGGCTGAGGTGGTTTATAAGCTGAATTAGTCCCCTTTAAAGGTCGCCGCTTTAAAGTAAGTTTGAAATAAACATCCTCTACTATAATTCTTAAACCTAAGTAGAGGTAATTTTTATCCTTCAAATTCATATCAATCCAAATGTGTTTAAAATACTCATTATAATTCTCCCCCCTCCAAATGTGTTTATAATATGCTATTGTCCGTTACCACCAAATGTAGCACTTCCTCAAATTTCCATTAATAAAGTGTAAGTTAAAAGCGGTGAGGATGCTGATGTATATTTACAGCAACAAGCTAACCAGATTGTATATCCCGTGGCCACGAAAGGGGAGATAACCATCTTAACAGAACAAATTTGTACATTTATTTTGCGACATCAACAAACTGCTAACAGTGTCTCGAGCTAGACCTGTGCACGAGCTAAGCAATATTTACTATTAAGTAACATTATCACCATTATCTGGGGTACTTACGTCTTTCATTTCTTTATAACATCAACACCGTCCTGTTTATCTCCCCCTGCGTTCCCCCCTCTCATCTGGAAATCTTTGAGCAGCCCTAGTGACCCACAATCTAAAGAGCCAACCAAAGTGCCAGCGAGGCCCCAGGGTGACTATTGATGTTCCTGGTGTATTCAAACACGCATTAGTCTACATCAAAACTCTACACTATAGTCCGGGTGG
>JADKLZ010031358.1:0-12856 GCA_021533235.1 Biomphalaria straminea | reverse complement strand
ATATAAATATTTTATCATTTGTTTTTGTTTAGCGCTACTTCAAGCTTGTAGATTTCTCAATACGCTTTGGTTGTGTCATTTGTCTGGGACTGTTCCGAAAGGGCTTAGGAAAGGAAGAAGTGGGTATGTATAAATGTGCTCGAGATCGCTTTGTGATGTATTTATTTAAAAAAAAACTTAACAAAAAAAAAACTTAATTTACACTCTAAGACTCAAGGCAACATCATAGTTATCTATTGCTAGTTTTAATTTTTAGAGCGGCAACATTCTTTTAAATTCAAAGTTTTTTTTTCAACTTAAATCACCTCGTCAGACAAGTACACTTTGTTTCCCTTATTCGCTACCAAACAAGCTAATTATTTATCAATTTTTCATTAACTAATTGTTTTTTTTTTATTAATTGTGGATTTGTCAGGTAAAAAAATAATTGTTCAAAATTTCTGCTTGAGATATTGGGTCAGGTGTGAAGTAACGTGTACAAACATTTTATAATACAGACAGCCAGAAATAGAGAGTTGATATAAGCTGTATAAAAAAATTATAAAAACTAGTAGTACTTATGATGGTACCTATAAGACTAGTTAAAAAAAAATATTGAGAGAAGTGGAGAAATACGGTTGACAGATCAGCGTTACCAACATACAGTTGCGATGTTATTTATACATATTTAGAGTTATGAAATTAGAATGGAAACATTTGGTACCTATGACTGAAGTGAACATTGCCAGCATGAATAAAATAAAAGGAAACATATTAGGTGTAGACGTTCCTTTGCACTTTGAAGATCAATCTGAAATTAGACAATACATAAATTATATGAATTAATTCATATATTGAATTTATAATATTTGAATTAAATAATATTTTTTTCTTCATGTAGTTGTTTAGAAATGGACATAAGTAGCAAGTTTCATGTTTTTAAAACTATTTATGCACTGTTGTCAAACCGTCAACAACTGGCTATGACAGTGCTATACAAACATTAACATTTTCAAAATGGCGCTTGTATTTGAATTTAAATTACCATGAAGCAATCGTTGAAGTTTGCAGAAGTGGCGGGAGCGGGTAACTTTGTATTCATGAACTATCTTGTATCAAAGGATTTGTTCCGTACCTTTTGTTGACTTTTGCTTCAGGAATATGAACAGTTTGTGTTGACAGAAATCCCCCCCCCTTTTAATTATTTCATTTTGACAAATATAACGATAGACACATTTATTTTTGTATTTTATATTGTTACGTTTCTCTCTCTCTCTTTCCTATCTCAGGCTTTACGTAAACACTGCTAAACACAGAACACAACACATCTAAGAAACTGACAACAAGAGCTCCAAATAATAATCTGGTACTTTAATAATGGAAAGATAACAGCCAATAGTAAACAACTGGCTACAAACACATTAACAGCTACTAATGCTGCACTGTACATCACAGAACTAAACTCTACTGACTCTATCTCTTCCAAAACACGTACATTAACTTAAGAACTCGACCAGGCCCGACTTCATAGCCAGACTAACAGACCTGGTCTCCTCCGTGTCCTATCTTGAACTCATCTGCCTACACACTCTGTCTCTGGTCTGCGCAGGCCTATGATCAGATGACCATAACACAAGTCGTATTCACGTGCTAAGTTCATACCAGTACTGTTCTTTTACCCATCGACATAGCACACTAAACTGTATTGCTGGCCTGTGTCACAAATGTCCCCTGGTAACACACAGTTAACCCTTTCGCGTCGCCAATAGAGTAAAAGGGTAATAACAATATTAACGATTTCTGCAAACTGAAAAAACAACTCGTGTCACGTTACTTTCATACTGTCAAATACGTGGAAGGATATTTTTGTTCCGATACTCAGGTTTTGAAAGAGGAAAGAGGGTTCATGCTTTCGGAATTATTTCTTAGCTAGACTTCAACTGTGTCTTGCCTAATACATGAATTAATTGATGTTGAATTGTAAATTGTAAAATAAGACATGAGGATACTAGCAATGGAATCAGGTGGTGTAAGATCCTAGCAATGGAATCAGGTGTAAGATCCTAGCAATGGAATCAGGTGTAAGATCCTAGCTATCACCTGCGAACAGTAACATGGAAAAAAAGGCTGATAAAGAATATGATGGATATGAAACATCAAAATACCTTTCATTAAAAGAGATTTAGTCAAGTAAGAAAAAAGAGAGAATTAAGAAAGAAATGGAGAAAGACGCTAGACATATCATATTCATATCCCAAGGATCAGACAAAATAAAGAATAAGTAAGGGCTGACATTGTTTTTACGTCATCGTCGCTAAGTAAAACGTTCCCCTAATTCCAGAAACAACTAATTCCTAATCGCATGTTAACATATAGGATGCCTTGTTCCAAAATAAATAGCTCCTCCCATATTCGATTTTAAACTGGTATATATCTTATTGCTTAAAAATTTTTAAAATGGATGAGGATCCAGGTGTGGTTTTAAAAATACTTGAAAAAATGTTATCACACTAAGTTAAATTACTCAAAGTATAGTTAATAAAAACAGTTCTTACTTAATTCAGTTACAATTTCGAAGAACGTATCAAGTGTATCAACGTAACAAAATCCACAAAACATGTATCACATCGATGGGAAGGTCTTCATTTCCCCTTGCATGAAATAGCTGTGCAACGTTTCTATTCATTTCCTTCATTCAGCGTTATCCTAGCATCTGCTCTATTAAAAGACCAATATTACTCTCATCATTATCTGACGCTGCCATGTTTTTATGTGTCATTAAATTAACATTGACACTGACGAAACCTTTTTTCAGAAGGGTATTGATATTTGTTGCATTGATGTTCGTTATTTATAGATAAAAAGTTCCCATTGAAATGCTTTATATTGAGCTTTTATTTATATTTTTTGTATTGCTCTCTCTGTCAAATGGTTGGCCTATGATTGAACGTATATTGGGTCCGTATAAAAAATTACATATATTATACATTTTTTTCGGGTTCATTCCCAATAAGCGGATGGTCCGATCAATTGAAGGATCCATTAACCGGATCCGAGTGTATTAATGACGTTTTGTAGATTCAAAGTTCTCATCCTCGAAACAAACAAGAAACAAGATCAATATTGATTATTAAAAGAATTAATTAAAATTAAATGAGTTGGTTGTCAGCTCATAAAATACATAGAGTCATTCTTACCTATTTTAAGTTACAGTTTTTTTACAACATTTATTTACATTACCAAAAAAGCAAAATACACAACTACTCTCCTTCATCATTTTAAAATGAAATAATTAATTACAATTTTTAATTCTAATATTTTATTAAATAATTAGCTAATTTTTAAAATTGATTCACGCTTAAAGTTTCAACTTGACCTGAGAATGAAAAGAGATAATTAAAGTGTACAATAGTCTAATCCTTCTAAGTGGACGAAACCCGACATATTAGCCCTATATGAATACTAACTGATAAATTTTCCTTATTGGTAACAAAGGAAAAAAAATCAATTGGTTAAATGACTAAACATTAGAAGAAGCTGACTTATTTAAACGGCAGTAATAAAACATAAGAAATGGTTAAGACAAGAACCAATTTATGCTTGGCATCCGTCACTATGAGTAAACTGGAAAATTTGAAAAAGTAACATCATGTCCCCAGTAAAATTAAAGTTGTATATATCATCCCTAGATATTATAATCCAGAACTCCACACGGTTGCGAATGTAGGAAAATGAGACTGAAAGAAGAATTCAAGTCTATGAGAGTAAATGCAAACACATAAAGATTAATCTAAAAGAATGGACCTGGCTCTATCTGGATGTCCAGCTAAGAACATTTGCTGACCCGGAAAAAATTACGGGATTTAATTAAACAAACACTCACATCGCCCTACAACGAATGTCAAGGGACAGATGGGAGTATATTTTAATGATTTGTTCCATTTTAAATCCATTCATGTATTTCTATACACTGAATAACTGTGCAAAGTTTTTAACTTGATCCGAGAATGTGAAAAAAACTTTTACCAGTCAGATATTCAGAATGAGTTATATAAAAAAAGTAATTCTTTCAGACCTTGTGATCTATAGAGTAGATGATGTTAAAATCGTTTCTGTGGCCAACGGTTAACGAGTGTGCTATGTGGCCAGCCTAACGACCAACCGCCTTTACTTTCCCACTACTAATGCCAGGTACACACTTGAGCCGGGTGGACTCAGGTGCCAAAAGATTCCGAAATTAAAAATCCCAGTCTACACAAGGATTCGAACCCAAGTTTTGTAAAACAAAAATTATACAAATTGATGACAGTAAAAGGGATCCTCTCTATATTTTTAGAAGTATGTATATTTTTGCCCTATTCATTTAGTGGGAACTTAAGCATGACAAGCAGTGCTTAAATGAAAAAGATACATTAGATGTTGATGTTTACACAATTATCGTCTTACACTGAGGATAAGGCTGTGAAAAGAAATAATACTTATGCCTAATGTTTTTGTACATGCTCCTGTATAGCATAAGCCAATGAGAACTCAATACGAAGCATATTTCAAATCATGAACTTTTTAATGTTTGAACTTCTGCCATTTCGTCCTGAAAAATAATTTGTATTCTGGATTTTATTATGGCGTTTTTGGATAGATTCTATTCTCTTTATTATTTTTTATATGTAGAGCCCCTGTGAGAATTAAACCTGGACCTTGTTATTGTTAATTGAGTTGCAGGTACCAGTAAAGTTTGTTGTTTGGAATTAGCTTTATTTGCTTTTGGTATTTTCCATTTCTGTACTGTACTTAAGTGTCGCTAATGAAGGCTTTGCGCTTATAGGCCTACCATAGTTGAGCTCGTATATCGAAAGTGGAGGAATCATTATTCGAGATGGTATCTCCCTATAAAGAGAGCACATGATATATCATTAGTATTTTTTTCATCTTTAAGGGTTTTAGAGAACTTGATATAGATTTTTTCTTTAAGTAACTACACAACTCATGAATATTTCAATGAGCTGCATTTGTTCGTAAAGAAAACCAAGAACTTTCTTTCAAATAAAACTTAAATAAAATTTTGTTAGTAAATTGTACATTAATTATTTAAAGTTTTCTCAAAGGAATGCTGTACTTGTTGACAGTCAGACCACTAGAACTGAAAAATCGATCAATGAGGGGAACATAAGTTTTCGTTAGATGGGACAAAATTTAGATAATAACAGGGTCTGCGTTTTCAAGTAAAATACCTCATTCTTTTAAAAATTGTTTATTTTACGTTTATTTTTTTTTTAAAGTTGATACAATGTCCATTGTTAGATAACGAGACAGCTGGTGGTCACTCACTAAGGCAGCGGGATACACAGTTGAGACTAAAAGAAATCCGAAGCCGTAAAGTAAAAGAACATATTATTTGACCACCGGTTATGCTTGCCCTGGATCTGTCAAAATATGAAGGTCACATGTAGGAATTTGGCATTTGTTATTTATTGTTGTAGTTATTTGTGTTTATTTTGTATCAATACTTCCCCTTAATGCCATAATAAACCCCTTTCAGCTATAAACTAAGACTCTTCTGCAAATTTCATAACATGCACTGTGTTATATGTATGGTCTTAACCGCTGGTCATACATAGTTCATGGACTGGAGTGTCACTGGAGTAAAATAGCTATCTCCTTTAAACGTGTAAACTAATTTTCAAAGCCTACTTTTATTTTCGTGATAAAATTACACATCAGTTGAGGGAAAGTCTCGCATTGTTTAAAATAACTTTAATGAACTAGAATAGTGTTTTCTGAAATAATACAAGCAGGCCACTGGCCAAATGTGAATGGTATATATATATATATATAATATATAAAAGGAAAACAAAGGTGTATGTATGTATGTCCCCGTATAGAAATCAAAGCCGTTTCACCGATCTCAACAAAACTTGATAGAAATGTTCCTTGTGTACTAACTTAGGTCTGTGTGTATGAATTGTAGCCCTAAAACAAACTTAAAAACCTAAAAAAAAATAAAGTTGCCCAACTCTATTAAACTATTGTATCTATAAATGTAGGTCACCATTTCTTTTTGATATGACCGCATCGACACTCTTTTCCATAGGAGCTAGCGTAGTGATACAAATGAAGTTGACGTCAGAGGTCATAATACCGCGCATTATACAATAAAGGCATATTATTGAACTAATAAACTACGTACACAATACACTTTACTTTTCCATATGTGTTTTTAAGCATTTATGCCCACAGCTACCGATTCGGTTTTATTTTAAGTCTTTATTTTCAATTTATTTTTTTCTTTCAGGTTTACTTATTCGCATTTAGACCTTAACACCGTCAAAGTGGGCATGTAGCTAGATCTAGATCTAGGTCAAAGTCAAAGTGTTTAGTCATTTACTTGGCTCAATGTGTTTAGTTATTGACTAGACTACAATTGCGTTCAAGTTTTATTTTTAGATTCTTGATTTATATCTACATAAAATTAATTATTATTGATTATAAATTTATACGTTATCGCTTTTTGTCACCCATTCATGTGTCATGCACATCGCTATGTAAACACACTATGGTTAGAGAGGCCGCGTAGTGATAGGAATGAAGTTAACGTCAGGGGTCATAATATCGCGCATTATAAAAGGATATTATTGAACTAATAAACTACTTACATAATGCAATTTACTTTCCAATGTGTTTTGTTTAATCATTTAAGCTTACTGTTACCAATTTGGTTTAATTTTAAATCTTTATTTTCAATTTACTTTTTTATTTAAAATTTACTTATGCGCATTTAGACCTGATAACGACGTACGAAATGAATGAATGATGATGAAATGAATGAAATACGGCTAATGTGTCTACGTCAACACGCTAAGTGTATCTAGGTCGACACAAGCTCACACTCACAGTATTTATAGTCTTTTACTATAATAACTACTGTGGCATTCAAATTGTTTAGATTTTAGATCTAGAGCTACATACAATTAAACAAACAATGTTATATTAACAATTACATCCACGTCTTCGATTTGATTATAAAAGATACTATTTTTTTAATTATCATCTTTTTTGTTCACGCCATTATTGATTATTCAAACGGACTAAATGCATGATATTTGTAGAAAGTAAAACCCGAGCAAAGCCGGGTAAAATTTAGCTAGTATATATATAATTTTTTTTTTGTAGTGTTAGGTACTCGAGTGATAGTTTTAATGATTTAGCGACGCACCTGGTGCGTCGCTAAATCATTAAAACTATCAATTGAGTACCTAACACTACAAAAAAAAAAATACCACGTTTAAAACATTATTAATCAACCAATCTTCCTCGAATGTCCTCAACAATGGATATATTACTAATAGAAACAAAGCCTAGATGTCGCTGTAGTGTCTATCTAAATTGATGATTTACCTCTTTTTGAGTCTTGTCTACGTCACACAATCGCTGTACGGCTTTCTGTGTGGGTCATATAGATCTGAATATGTAAATACAGTGTGCACAAATTATCTTTCATCTTAGTGTTTAGTATCTAATATATAAAAGGAAAACAAAGGCGTATGTATGTAGGCCCCTATGTATGTATGTCCCCGTATAGAAATCAAAACTATTTCACCGATCTTGACAAAACTTGACAGAAATGTTCCTTGGGTACTAACTTAGACCTGTATGTATGAATTGTAGCCCTAAAACAAGCTTAAAACCCTAAAAAAAATAAAGTTTCCCAAGTCTATTACAGCTATACTATTTTATGAACTAGGCTTTGTTTACAAATGTTGACATGAGAAAAAGATCGAAAGGATTTAGATCTAGATTATTCTAGATCTAATTTTAAGAAATACACTTTGCACTTATAGATTTTAACTTTGACGCATGAAAATACAAAATATAGTCTAATGATTTAATTATTTAACAAAATTAACCTTCGAATCTGTGTTGCAAAAGGATTTTTACATAAATTCGTTCTTTGTATCTGCGAATATAAAAATCCTGTTGAACATAGTTGCATTAGACATTACCGAAAGGTTACAAATCTCTCTATTCCTAGATCTAGATCTAGATGTAGGTCTAGAACTAAAGATGATAGAACTTCTCTTCGCAAAGATAGTTTAAAGCTTTAACACTTGAACATACTAATTATAGTCCATTCATTTCATATTTTAATCAAATTAACATTGAAATTTGTTTTATAAAGCATTTTTACATGATTGCAACTATTATCCTATTATCGCGTAAAATAAGGTCAAGTTTCTATTTATAGCTCCATTAATGATTTCTTTTTTAACGTGAATTCGCGCATTCGCTTTACTTTAAAAATTATTATTTTCTTTGTTTCTAATGCACAATATCACTGACTACATCAGCATTACGCAAATAAAGACCCGCGGACAGCGGGTAATATCTGTCTAGTAATCCTATAAAATTAAGCATAATCTTATTAAACATAAGTTACTTTCCTTTAGCATAGGGATGGGTGGCTGAGTTACAAACAGTGGCGTAGCATCCATGGCGCGAAGGGGTTCAATGAACCCGGGCCCACGACCATTAGGGGCCCACAGTCTGTGGAGTAGCAACAATTGCGCAAAGGGTTCATTGCACTTGGGGGCATGACTCTTGACTAGTTTGGGCCCACTTGAGAACTTACGGATGACACTAAATTTCGAAACAGATGTTAATTATTCAATTTTCTCAAAGCTACAATATGCTTCTTTTTTTTTGTATTTTTAATGTGTTATAATGACTCTTGTTACTTTTCAATATACTAAAGCAGTTTGTGTTTCTCAAAGAATAAAAACGCATGGAAGCTGCACCAATTAGAGGAAAATTAGAATTATTCGATAACATTGCTCTGCTTATGTTCCAACACAAAATTGTAAGCGTAGTCAGCGCTGTATTGTTAATGTTCTGTCACACTTTACATTCGTCTTACTTGGGGTAGGGGGGCCCACCAAGATATTCTTGAACCCGGGCCCACGGATACCTTGCTACGCCACTGGTTACAAAGTGCTTGACTTCCTTGGTTTGAATCTTGATGAAGACTGGGATTTTTAATTTTGGGATCTTCTGGCGCCTCTGATTCCACACAGCTCTAATGACTTTAGTTGGGGAAAGCAAAGGTGGTTGGTCGTTGTGCTGGCCACATAACACTCTCGTTAACCGTAGTTCACAGAAACAGATGACATGATGTGCCTCATATACCACATGGTTATTGAATGTACTCCAACAATTAAAAAAAAGAAATACCCTTTTGTTTTAACTGAAACAAAATACTGAAACTGTTGAATTTATTGCATAACGCTTTACGTATTTTTTTAATTATAGAAGAAAGTGAATACACAGAGAAATGCACACTTCTTGTTCCATTTACCAGAACAAATTCGTACAAGTTCTCCTTCTTCCCTTGTGCTATAAGAGAATATGATGGGTTGCCTGAATCAGCTTTGAAAACCAAAGACGCAGAGTTTACGTCATTGATTAACATACATGACTAGATTGACACATGAATAGCGCAGAACGTAATTACCTTTTTTTTTAAAGTAGCATCTCTAATCAATAACACAGTTGTTGTTACGGCCGGATATTACTAAGGGCCGTAGTGTGGACATTACTGCCTTAGCTTTCCGTATAGATATGTTATAACAGATTAGCTTGATATCAGATCTAATTAACAAACGTTAGGAATACAATTCACTATAAATATGAAATGTAATTATATTATTGGAAAGACGAAAATGTTACAATTGTAATGATTCACAATTACCAGAAAAAAAAAGAGTTATATTAGGGCATATATATTATTTTACTTCATAATATTTATTATAGTACACTTCAGAAAAGAAAATATAACACATTATTCTATGAGTGTTTTCTAATTTCTTAAAATTGTTTGATTGTTAAAAACTTTTTTTAGTGTTACTGTATAGAAATAAATACATACTTTAATAAAAGAATATTTGTGCACTATGCAGGACCGTTATCAAATCAAATTTTGTATGTGTTTTGTCTACAAAGGTCATTCCATGGACAAATGGAACTCTTCTACTTGAAAGCTGCCCCGCCACCCAGTTCTGTCCCTTTAGTCCCTCATTGACGTCATTGCTCACATCTGCGTAGCCAGTAGTTCTTCTCCAGTGACATCTCTATATATGTTACCACATTTGAGTAATTGAAATGGAAAAGCTTAAACAATAATCCATTTTACCTTTCGGACCTTTTCATTTGCTAACTCTTCATTCTTTTCATAGAGATACAATATTGGCGATATATAATATGCAAGTTGAGTTCTTATTTTAATTCCATTCTGACTTTCTAGCTTAATGTTCCATTTCGATTTGACTTTTTGTTGAATCTAATAAGATCTTTCATTTCTTAATTACAACCTCGCTCCTCCTTGTAGATCAAATCTTTGTTTTAGCCTCTTCACAATATTATAGATCATAGGAAAAGCAGGTCCTCAAACAGATAAGTAATTGTCGAGTTCAGAAATTGAAGTGTAAAGTATAATGTTAATTGCATCAGGTCCACATTTTAATATTGTTACGTTTTTCTGAATCTTCTGGATAAATGTACTAGTAGACATACAAATAAAAACACTGCAAAGAACTTGATAACTCAACTTTCAGCTTCATATGACTTTACTCACTATTAACACTAACAATTCTTCACTGTAACATGTAAAGTAGAAGACATCACAATATCAGATAGTTAATAGTTCGCTATACTTCGTTGCAGTTCATCTCTTCTCTACTTGTATAGAGCCGTATTTCACTCTAAAGAAAAATCTTACTTTGGAACAAATGTAACCTAACACAATTACACCAAGCTACATTTAACTTTCAACAAAAATTCTTATCAGAAAAAGACATTAACCAACTAGTTGATGACCTCTGGAATTTCATAAAAAACAATCTTAAAAACATTATAGAAAATCACATACCCACTAAATACACATCAAATAAAATAAATAAATGCTGGTTTAATAATAGATTAAAGAAGCTTTGTAAACAGAAGGAAAATCTATATAGAAAATTTAAAGAAACTAAGGCAGAAAGTGTTTATAAAAAGTACATAAAAATTAAGCACCTAACCCAAAAAGTAAGCAGACAGCTGCAGAATGAGTACATAAACAATGTAATATCTAAAGATAACAACAAAAACCTATGGTCATACATTAAGTCTAAGAAAATGGAAACAACCGGCATAGCGCCATTAAAAGGAGAAGACAACTTAACGCATAACGATAATGAAACTAAAGCTAACATCCTAAACAAATACTTTGCATCAGCATTCTCAGCCCCAGGAGACAAAGACATATCAATTAATTTAAACCAAGTAGACAATATAGGAAAGATAGAAGTACAGAAAAATGGAGTCCAAAAACTATTAGCCAGCATCAAGCAGAATAAAGCGTCGGGACCTGATGGTATTCCAGCTAGATTACTCAAGGAACTAAGCAAAGAACTGGCACCTGTGTTCAAAATACATTTTCAGGTATCTCTTAACCAGGGCAGAGTACCAAGGGACTGGAAAGAAGCTAATGTCACACCTCTATTTAAAAAAGGAGAAAAATCTGACCCAGGAAACTACAGACCAGTATCACTTACCAGCATCACATGTAAAATCCTAGAACACATAATATGTAGCAACATCATAAACCACTTAGATAAACATAATGTCATTACTCCATACCAACATGGCTTTAGAAAACATATATCATGTGAAATACAGCTAATAGGACTAATTGATGACTTTTCAAAAGGTTTAGATAATAGTAAACAAATAGATGCTATCTTACTAGAATTTTCCAAAGCTTTTGACAAAGTTCACCAAAATAGTTTGCTTAAAAAATTAAAATATTTTGGTATTGAGGGTCCATTGCATCAGTGGATTAAAGATTTTCTTATAGGAAGAGAACAAACTGTAACACCAATAACAGTAAACTCAGGTGTACCCCAAGGAACAGTCTTAGGTCCACTACTATTTCTAATTTACATAAACGATTTACCAAATTGCATTAGTTCAGGAACAAAAGTTAGATTATTTGCAGATGATTGCATAATATATAGGACAATAAAAACAACACAAGATACAGAAATTTTACAAAGAAGATTAGATAAATTACAGAAATGGAAATCAAATTGGAGCATGTCTTTCCACCCAGAAAAATGTCAGTTATTAAGAGTAACAAAAAAACTAAAACAAATTAATTCCACTATCTTATTCATGGTAAACCAGTAACACAGACTAAAAACGCAAAATACCTAGGTGTTATAATAAATGAAAAACTGTCATGGAATCCCCATATTGATGAAACTATAAAAAAAATCAAACAAAGCATTAGGGTTTATTAAAAAAAAATTATATAAATCAAATAAGAACATAAAACTAAAATGCTATTTAACCTTGGTTAGGCCAATAATAGAATATGCATCCTCTGTTTGGGACCCCTCAACTCAAGAAAACATTAAGAAACTAGAACAGACACAAAATAGAGCAGTGAGATTCATAACAAACAAATATTCACATTTCACTAGACTGCTAGAGTAACACCTTTAGTAAAATCACTAAATTTAGAAAGCCTTCAGGATAGAAGACTTAAGAGTAAAGTAGCAATTCTACACAAAACACTAAACCATAATCTCCAAATACAAAAACAAAACTTAATAAAATACTCAGAAAGACGCAAAGATAAAGGCACATTCCTCGTCCCATATGCTAGGACAAATCTGTACAAATGCTCTTTCTTCCCTAGTGCCATTAGAGCATGGAATGGTTTGCCTGAGCTAGCCAGGAAAACCAGTGACTTGGCAGAATTTAAGTCACTGGTAAATATGCATGACTGAATGCATGACGCGTAGGACGTAATCATCTTCTTTTTTGAAGTAACGTCTGTATT
>JADKLZ010031356.1:16860-37506 GCA_021533235.1 Biomphalaria straminea | reverse complement strand
CTCTATGTCAGCCAAGGAAAGTTGACGCCTAAGTTGGTCTTTGAATCGTTTCCGTGGGGCGTCTCTGTTACGTCGACCACCTTTTAGCTCACCAAAAAAGTTGGATATGTGTTCTACCAGTTCGTCGACTCGGGGCATTGGGTATGCATCCAGTAAGGTGAACGATTTATTGTTTGACTGTAATCAATGACCATCCTTCTTTTATGTCTCTCGTTCGTTGTCACAAGCACCTGAGCTCTGCAGGGAGACTTTGAGGGTTCAATGATTTTGTCCGACAGGAGTTTTCTAACTTCAGACTCAATAAATTTGTTATCGCCTATTGGGTGCTTTCGGGACTTAGTAGCCACCGGTCTGCAGTCAGAAGTTAGATTACTGAATAGGCTCGGTGTCTCGACTCGAGCTGCCTTAAGACCACAGATGTGCAAGGGATTGCGTTTTCCCCCGTACGGTATGGTCCATTCCTTATGAAGACTTATAAAGTCTACGCCAAAAATTACATCCGAACACAATCCAGCAAGTATAGAAAGTTTGACCTTTTTGTAGTGTTCTCCCTTGTACTGGACATCGGCAAATGTATGTCCTAGTGTCTTTTCAGAAAGATGTGTAGTGGCCATGAATATTCTGTTTGTAGAAGGGCTTACTGGCCATTTATTTTTGTTGACGATGGCTTCTGATATGTAGCTTTCACAGCTGCCAGTGTCTATGAGAGCTTGCAAAAACAACCCGTTGACTTTCACTTGGGCCGTAGACTGTGTAAGTCCAGAGAAATGTGTTGATGACAAAGTACATGGAGTTATTACATTGGTCAGTGATATGTTACTGCCAGCTTTGGTTGCTGTTGTTTTACCAGATTTGCAAACAGCTTGGAAGTGCCCCTTTTTACCACACTGATGGCACAATGCATTCCGAGCGGGGCATTCAGTCCTAGAGTGTCTTCTCCTACCACAGAAGTAGCATAGAGACTTAATAGCATTCAATTCCTGGTTTTCATTTGTTTCTAGATGGGAGAAAGTTGGAGTTGGAGTTGGCATTTTCATTGCCCCACAAGAGCTTTCGTTCGTTGAATCGTAAGCCTGCGCGTGCGTAGTGGCTGTTTCTAACACTCTAGCTTCGTCAAAAGCGCTTTGTAGAGTAAGAGATGTCTTTTCCAGTAGCCGCTGTCTAATGGTGTTGGAGGCCAAACCAGTTATAAAGGCGTCTCTAATGCAAATGTCTCTATGCTGTTCTGCAGTTACTTCTTTAAATTCACAGTCCCGGGCCAGGCTTCGTAACTTTAGCATAAAGGACTCGACCGTTTGGCCCGGCTGCTGTTTACATGTAGCAACCAAATGTCTAGCAAAAATGTCATTCTTTACCTTAATATAAGTAGTCTTGAGTGTGTCTATGGCCATCGAATAGGACGATACATCACTGATGAGCATATAAACCGTAGCAGATACGTGATTTTTCAGCAACTTTAGTTTAAAGTCTTCGTTTATATCCTTGATGGACGAAAGAAAACTCTGAAATGTATCATACCAGTGAGTCCATTTTTCTGAGGCCAGAGGAGCATTTGGATCAATGTCCAACTCTTTCGGTCTGAGTAGTTTATCCATTGTTGATTTAGAATTCAAACACTAATCCAAATACGTAATTTTGTCGAATAAATTGTAATGAAACAACAAATACTAATATACCAATAACATGGCTTTATTCGACAAAATTAAGACTACAGTACACAGTAGATGAGACTAGCACGTCTCACACATAAACGGATGCCGTAATATCAACACACACGCACTGGACAAGAAACACACATACACACTGGCCATGACCTTCCGTCACTCTGGACGCACGCAGAAAGCGAACAACTCAGTTACACTACAATCAGTAAACTTAACAAAAAAAAAATCATTGTTTATTGTTAATTTAGCTAAATAATGCATAAGTGACAAATCTCAATTCATATTGCTTCACGTCATCAAAGACATCTATAACATCTTCTACATCGATACTTTCTAGTATTTGTGACTTCACTGACATTAAAGTCATGATAAACCTTTCTTTCGTCATAGTGCTCCTGGGATAGTTTTTTGATGAACTTGAGCTTTGAGAATGATCTTTTACATGACGTAATGGAAGTGGCCTGAGTTGGCGGTATTCGGAGGAGGGTGCAAGGTTTGAGCACAAGTAATTACCATATAAAGCCTTTTTCCGCAATATGTCTATTGTGGATTGTATTACTGGTTTGTTAATGAAAACTGCTCGTACATCAATGACACCATTGAACAAGCGATTTGCCATTTATTTCATCATACAAACAGGAAAAAGTAACACAGTTTGTCATAAGCGTGTCATCATCCAAGAAGAAACCCAAAGGTATTCTTTTTTTCCAGCCTTTGAAATCTGTCCTTCATCCCAATATGAAATCTGTCCAACACTTCTGTCGCAAAACTTTAGAATTGCAGTTCTATTGACAGTCCTACATTAGAACTCAACTGCCCATAAAGTCTTTTCTTTCTTCTGGTTGTTTTGATTACAGGGAATCCATAGTATTCACTAACTTCTTTTGCTTTTTTATTGGCTTGGGTGATCAGGTTGGTCCGTTTCTCATCATTTAGCAGAAAGCATTAATGGTTTTCAATTTAATATTGTTTGTATTTGTGCGAAAGCAAAAGGATTCTGAGTATATTATAGTGGAAAAAATCTACATCCTGCTATGTTCGAATATATATACTCCGATAAGCATCACAACTGCAGATTAGAAGACTCCCGGACATCATTCCAACTGATCCAAAACTATTGAAACCATTGGGAACTGAAAATGCAGAGACATTACTCAACGAACAACAGAGGAAAAGTAAAATGAAATACGATGCAAAAACAAGACTACCCAAAGTCCAAAGATTACTCTGTTGGAGAGAAAGTGAGAGTACGTCTTGGACAAACATGGCAGAAAGCAATGTCATAAAACATTTCTCACCCAGATCTTGCATCATAAACAAAGAAATCAACGCTTTTTGAACAAGAGTTTCGATGAATATATCTCTGGGTACCATGATACCGATGAAGGCAACGAACAGTAAATAGTAAGAACAAACGAAACAGACAGTTATAGACCAAAGTCTAGAAAACCTGTTGTGTCAGTTAAGACAATCAGAAGTGGTTGAATTGTTAAAGTTCCTAGTAGGTATGGAGGGCGCGGTGGCTGAGCGGTAAGGCGCTTGGCTTCCGTACTGGAGGTCCCGGGTTCGAATCCTGGTGAAGACTGGGATTTTTATTTCAGGATTTTCGGGCGCCCTTGAGTCCACCCAGCTCTAATGGGTACCTGACATTAGTTGGGGAAAAGTAAAGGCGGTTGGTCGTTGGGCTGGCCACATGACACCCTCGTTAACCGTAGGCCACAGAATCAGATGACCTTTACATCATCTGCCCTATAGACCACAAGGTCTGAAAGGGGAACTTTTCTTTTTTTTTACTAGGTATGAGTCTTAAGAACTTTAAATGGAAGGATGTGATCATACCTTCAAAAGGAAGGATCTCTGGGGTTAATTTTGAAAAAAAAAAAAGTTGAACAATTCATGTACACTTCCAAAAAAAAAGATAATTGTTGAATCTATCTCAGCATAATGAAAAGCTGCCAAGTTGAGAGAGTGATTATCACAGTTCAGAAATATTGCTTTTGGATTTATGCCTAACAGACTTTCCGAAGGTCAGACAGACGGCCACTCATTGTGGCTGCGTTATCATAGGTTTAACCAATGCATCAAGTTGTTTTGTAGTCCCGCCTATTGGATCTGTTATACTGGAGGTTACTGTATATCATACAGTTTTATTCGTGGCCAGTAGCTGCCTTAGGGGGTGGCAAGTGGTCAGCCGCCCCTGGCCCAGCGTTTGAGGAGGGGCGCGATCGGAGATTTTATTGTCACAAGCTTGATCATCACACATTTTCCTAATAAAATCCGATTGGATGTCAATGTTAATATACGAAATAAAATATTCGGATTGGTTGCTTCCGCCTATGTGTTTTTTCCCAATAGGCTATGGCCATGGGAGTAATTTTTAAACTTTTTAAAGTTGAATTACAATACGGTATATATAACTTTTATCGCGGCCAATAGTAAGCCACCAATGGCTACGCAATGTTCTATGTTTTGTAAAAAAAATAAGGGAGGCCCACAGCGTTAAGGCGGACACACTATCTTGTTATTGGTATAGCGTTAGAGACAGTTTAGCCGGTTAGCGTGATGTGGTAGGACGCCTCTGTTCGTGGCAACAAAGAGAGTAATATTCTTAGTTTTTGCTGCAAGCACATGTTTGATCTCTTTTGAAAATAAAATAAATCGGCAACAATTCTATTAAAGATTTGCATTTTAAAATCTAAAACCAACTTTAACTTTTCTCTGTCGGAAAAATATTGTAAAAATGTCCTACAAAGTCAACGTACTGATTGACCTAGATTGTTTTTTAGTCTTTGTTATAAATTTAATCCATAAATGTTGAAAAAAAAAGACACCTGTTGACACTATTTGTTAATCAAATATATTAATTTATGTATTTACAAACAAATTTCGGACACCTGTTTGGGGGCCCCCCTAAGTGGGGCCCCGGGGGGATTTTCAAAAGCTCCCCCTCCCTCCCCCCTTAGCTACGCCACTGCTCCCCTCTCGCCTTTCCGTTATTCCATTTGAAGACTACCGAAACTGGTTTAGACTCTATGCTAGGGTTCGATCTAGAACTCGATCTCAAAGTCGACTACTCATGATAATTTAATCTTATAGATTCTAATTATTAATTATAATCTAGAGATCTAGATCTAGATCTCGATTACAGCAGTCGAATACTCATTATAATTTTTTCGCATTATGTTAATTAGTTCTAGCTACCGGAAGTGTCATGATCTACAGAAAATGGCAGTTTCAGACGCCAAATTATTGAACTCAAGATCTAGATATTCTACTTTTATTTCTGTTGATGACCCCCCGTACAGTCGTTTACTCGTGATTTGTTCACAAGACACAACTGAACAGGAATTGCTTAGTGGTTTTAGTGTTTTTGGAACTGTTGAAGATATTTTTTTCCCAAAGTCAAAGAATACTTCTAGTCATTCTAATTCTAGATCTAGAAATCGAACGAAAAGCGATGGCCAAAGAGAAAGACTGATTAACCAGGCTAGCAAATATCATGAATATGAAGATCCTGCGGATTATGAAGAGATTATACTTAGAGGATTAGATTATGTTCACCTTGGCCTTGGTTCTAGTACTACCCAGTCTACTGGTTCCAGTTCTGCCTCTGGCGGTACCCAAGCCCAAGGTCGACAAACTGTACTGACTGGAATATCTAAAGCAACTAGCACTACTCTAGATCTAGATATAATTAAAGTGTGTAAATCTAGTCCATCTAGAGAAGAACAAGATCTTCTTGATCTTGGACTTGGTAGAAGTAGATCAAGATCAAAGTCTAGATCTAAGCCAGCTCGCTGGTGCACTACTCAGTCTACAGGCATTGGAGGTAAATTTGTCTTATTTAAAACATTAAAGTACTGAGGTTATTTGTCTTAGAATGAACACCCTTTATTTTCTGATATTAGATCTTTTAGGTACTCAAAAAATTAAGCAAAAGTAGCTGATTCATATAAAACATAAAAAAACTTTAAAGATCTAAAACAGGGTCGTCGGACAACCTAAGACTACACCATGTTAAAATTAAAATATATACTTTAATGTCAAAGAGGTGTAGGGTCGGTATCGTCGCGCCTAATGAAAACCGGACAATTTCCCTGCGTGTCAGGAAAACCAGAAACTGTGTAAGGGTCAACAGAAGCCTCCACAAATTATCATTTTAAATATATTTTAATCTTTAGTATAAGATCTAATATATTTATTTACACCTGCAGTAAGAAGACATGTACATGTCTTTGTCAGGTTTCAAACTCTTGGTCTTTGGTATCTCCATTCTAGGTTTGTATATGGAGTCACACCAAGGCTTAGTGGACATGGGAGGGGGGAGGGGATATATAAGTCAAGTGCCCTATCTAACCGTGACCTTCGTTACCTCAAGGCTGCTTGAGAAATGCAAACTGTAAATACATTTTTTAATGAATATAACATTTATTTGAATAATTTAGTACTTATATATAAGTGAGTGTTTCTCCAGTACTGGTATCAAAAAGTGTCACATTAGGCCAAAAATTAAAGTTGAAGTTTTTGGTTTCATTTTAAGTGTATTCACTTCTTCAGCCATTATACTTTAAGAATTTATCAATAGAAAATGAATAGGACTATGTACATTTCCTCGGCATAGCTGGCAAACGGGGTACCCACTTTAGCATTTCAGGTGCATCACTGGGACACCATTGATGATTAAAGTACAACTAACTGTTTATTTGTTTGCTTTTTATAGTATAATTTGAATGTTTCTTGTGTGTATTAAGCAGCTAGATTGAGAAATTGAAGATTTTGAGCACTTAAGTTATGTTTGCACTCAATTTAAAAAATGGGACACCGTAGCACCTGTGACACTACTGGTAAAAGTTTTTTAAATAAGAATTTTTATAAGAAAATAGAATTTATGCTATAATTGCATTATAGCTGAATATACAGGCTATTATTTGCTGCAATATCTCAACGATAATTCAAGCATTTATTATAACATTATTATTACATCACAAGATGTTGCGGGTGCTACAACGGGACACCAATATGAAATATATAGTTTTTTTTTGTTAATACATGTTGAAATTTTAAAAATTTAAAGTCTGTAAATACATTACCAATTATTCTTTTATTAGTGATTCACTAAATAGGTTTCTCTAACCACAAATTAATGTATTAGGCCTTTGTGTGTGTGTGTGTGTTCAACAATCCTTTAAAAATATATATTAGACATAACTGCCTCAAACATGACCTAATCATTACTAAAAGGTGCAGCTTTCTGACTTTCAATGCACCAAGAACAAGATCCAAAACTAGATTTACATATGAATTCAAATATAGAGCAGATTTAAATCTACTTGTGACCTAAATCTAGATCAAGACTTGTTCGGTGTCCCGTGATGCACCTCAAACAATGATAAAACAATAAGATTTACATTAACTTAGATAAAAATAAATAGTTGTTGTGACACGGTTACTATGTGTGGTCAACCGTGACACACGGTCAAGTGTTGGGCACCGGGAGTTGGGGGACTTGCGGAAGTGGAATGTGTTGTAAACAAGGAGTGGAAGTGATCTAGGAGAGAGTGATCTGTAAATATGTTAAGTTGTATGTTCCAGAATAAAGGCAACTGATAATTAAAGGGACTCGTTTCTTCACAATAGTATACATGTATTCAAGATCAAACTTAAGAATAATAAGCTTAATTCTTATTATAATTTAAAACTTTAGTGAGAAAACTACTTATATCTTAACCTCTTAGATTTTCTGGTATGATTGAATATGTGGTGTTTCGGGTGCTACATTGAAAAAATGTGGGACACCATGTCTATTAATGTCTCCTGTTAATTATTATGTAGCCTTTTCTCTAGAAAATGGACCTAATTGTGTACTAAGCAGTATCAGAGATACCATGAAGTTATTCCAATCACATTAATAACTTTTTTTTAAAAAAAATATTGTCCTTTTTGTCAAGAGCGTTTGAGGTGCATCACCTGGGACACCAAGACCTATTTTACTAAAATTATATAAATTTTACAATTTCAAAGAAAAATTGCACTTTGTAAATTAATCATTGATGCTTTTAGTAACAGAAACACAATTGGGAGCAGAATCCTTTACTTTGTTTACAATTGATAAAGGTTTAAAATTTCAAATTTAGTGGGACACCATATGATGCACCTGTGACGCTTTTTTACGGCGACACCTAAGTAATACCAAAGTAAATATAAAATAAAAAGATATTGTTAATGCAATAACATTATATTGTTAACCTATTTCAACAAAAATGTCTGTTCAATAATCCTTGCTTTTAGTAGAATTCAACCTTCAACCTAAGCCAGGTATTCCATGTTACATCAAAAGAGGCCATTTTGTGCACTATTTCACACATTTTCTACAATTTTAAAATTCCACTATTCACCTTTCAAGCTCAAAATATCACAATTTATAAATAAATCATTACTAGGTGCAATGAATAAAAAATTGTGACATCTTAATAAGAAGTTTTTAAGTTATAGACTTTTTAGTGAACCAATACCTATTTGTCACCAGTACTGGAGAAACACTCAGATACCAATTGTAAGTCCAATTGTTATAATGCACCTTCATTCTTCTAGCATGCTCAGTAAACTTGAATTGAAGGGGGTAGGATTTCAGATATCTCTATTCTTGGCTTGTAAATGATGTCACACCAAGGTCATTGGACACTAGTTTTATTTGTAGCTTGTTATGTTAAGTGAAGATTTAATGTTAATGTAATTGGCATCTTACAACTTACAACCGGATAGCTTGCCAGACTAACATCCACCATGTACACCAGACACCCCCCTTTTAAAAAAAAAATTTGGCCCAATTGACAACATATTGAATAAATCACATGTGTTACCTCATCTATTTAGAAGCCAAAAACATAAGTTTCGTTGAGATGATGCATCATCAGATTTAAAAATAGCCTTAAGCCCATGACCCCTCCCCTTGTTTACCAAGAGGGCAATTTATTTTTTTCATATCTGTCTACTTTTACCTGAGGATGAACTTTGCCTTCTCAAAGAAAAGGAAGCACCACATGTCGAAAGTGGGATAAAATGGTGCCTGTGCAGTAGCAATATAGCTATTCCGGTATAAACATTAAAATAAAGGAGTTACTTTGATAATAAGTGGATTGTACGGATAGCTTTACAAAATGTCGTTGTTCGATGAACCTGTTTTACTCTAGATCTAGATTATTCTAGATTCTAGACTGTCTCCAGACAGCGACATTTTATAAGGCTAACTAAATTATTATCAATTAACTCCTCAATTTTAATGTTTATACCACAATTGCTAATGGTTCACATTAATAATTACATATATTTGCACATAGGAAGGGAAAGCATCAATTTTTTTTTTATTGTCTAAATGCTAAAGATGTCACCAATATTTATCTTTTAAATATATGCCAAATGATCGCTTCCAGACACATAGGCACTTGTAATTTTTTAATTGGATATTTGTCATTATTTTTTTATCTATGACTATGGTGTCATTCAGTCTCAAAGCTACTATGAGATGAATTCATTAGCTATATGGTTAGAACTATGTTGCCCATGTATAGGCCTATTTATTTTATGTAATTAAGTCTTGTAAATTTGTTTCCTAGCTGCCACATTTTTTTTTTTTAGGTAGAGCCTATGTAAAATTAGAAAAAACTTCGCAGGCTATATTAGCCAGAGACAATTTGCATGGGGAATGTTTACCTGGAACTGAAACTAAAATAAAGGTAATAAAGAAATCTAATAATAATTTTATTTTATTTTCTTAATGATTGCTTTTAATAACCTAATTTATATTTTTTAGAACTCATTATGGGGCATTATCTTAAGTTCTGAGGATAAGAGCAAAATTTAATGAGACCAAGCTGACCCAGGTGCAACTTGCATAATTTGGCACATCTAATTTAAGAAATTTATTTGACTCCTGTGGGCATGTTTTATAATAAATGTTTATATAATGATCTAATTAATACTATTTTAATTTTTGTATGGAACATCTGACCATTTTGGCCCATAAGCAGAATTGAGTTGAATATTGGAAGACATCAGAGGCAAGAACGAATTCTTCAGAAACCATCACAACTAATAGCAAAAGCTTTTTTTTTTTTTTAGGCTGACCAATGTATATTTCCAGCATATAACAAAAATCATGTACCTATTTTAGTTTAAAATCAACATGCATTTCAATTTCTATCATTTTTAAAAAAACAGGTATTTATTGCCAATCAAAGGTTTCATGAAGACAATAACCAGCACGTTGAAGACATGCATTTAATGAAGCTGTTGGTTAAATACCCAAAGAATTTGACACAACAAAGTATTCTACACGAATTCAATGTAAGCTTGTTAAATATTTATTTTTTTAGTTAAAAACAATTGTTAAGATTTTTTGGTGATAAGCCTCATTCACCAATTGTAATCAAACAACATTGAACCACATGCATCTCTATCTCTTCTATACAAATTATGACCTAATTTTAGTCGACAATGGCTATCTCGTTTTATTATTATTATCTTGCAACTGTTCATTTCTATCTGTCTTTTTAAATGTACCAGGGCTGAATTAATTTATTTTATTCCGAGCATGCTACAAACAACACTTTCTGATCACAAAATTTTAACCAGCACTAAAAATGTGAAAAAATGTTAGAAAAAAAAAGTTTCTGTCCCCTTTAAATTAGTATTTATTTGTACCTCTTCTGCAAGCCCTAGAACTGTAGCCCTGTCTGACCTTTCTTTAGGTCTTAAAAGGCCTAGATGATAGATCTAGATCTAACATATTTTTTTAGTGATTAAAATAAAAACGAAAGACATAAAAACCCAAATCTGAGAGAAATCACAATATTTAAGAGATTAGTCAAAACAATAACAAAGATAGCTGACCCATCGACTCATTCAAAATTATCAAATTTTTAAATTTATTTTTCTATTTTTAGAAATTTGGAAACTTGACATTGGTCACATTCTTTGATCGGTTTGATGACAGCCAAGGCATTTGTTGCATAGAATTTGAAAGGCCGTTGGATGCAGCCATCGCCACAGAGGAGTGTAATAAAAGTAAGTAGTATTTAAAATGTAGACTAAAGGCTTTTTATGCTGTTAGTATATGGATGACTGTCACCTGATGTACATACCTTGCCATGGTGTGACAGCTTGCATGCCTTAATTACCCACAGAGCTATACTGGCAGAAGCTAGTCACTCCTCTGAGGTACTATCAAGCCGGACAGGTCTGTTAGGAAAGAGGCCAGACAAAAGAACAGCCCCCTCCCTGGAACATAGGGGTTGTGTGACAGGCTAACAACCTTTCCATGGATAAAAAGTGTTACATAAACCATAGCAAAACCACTAACACTAAACAGTGAGAGGTGAGAGTAGAGCTACACAAAGGAGATTTATGAAGCTGTGCAGGGAAAGTCGAACGAATCCCAACCCCTCTACTTAAGCCAATAAAAAAGAAACACTTTCAAATTCAGAAGGCAGCATTTAACTTGGAAACATGGAATGTCCATACTTTACTGGAACCAGGTAGATGTGCACAAGTTGCCAAGGAAATGGCCAACAAGACTGCAATCAGGAGAAACCTTTCTCTTCTCTGAAAAGGAAAAAGAAGATGACTTTCATGAAAATGGTGTAGCACTACTTCTAAACAAGAGAGCTTTCAAAAGTCTTTTAGAATGGGAATCAGTTACTGAACCAATAATTAAAGCCAAATGTTTGTCTTAAGTTCAAAAATGTTCACATCATTGTGTGCTATGCTCCCATCAACCTTGCAAGTGATACTGACAAAAATACATTTTATGACCAACTGCAAGGTATAGTTCACAAAATACCTACAAGAGATGTTTTGATCATCATGGGAGACTTGAATGCCAAAGTGGGAAGTGACAACTGTGTTTGATATTAAATTTTGAACCCCCTTTGAGTGGCGGGCCCCCCCCCCCCCCCATTTCCAAGATAGATATATTCTACAAAAGATTTTGAGTCTCTTTAATTTAAATACTTTTTATTTCTGTAGCAATCTTTTCCCCTTGCAAACTCTTTTGTGACTAAAGATGTCAATCCTTGATACACAGCTGCAATCGCAGATTGGGCATATGTAATCACCAGGCGCAGTTGCATTTTCAACCTTCTTTCTACTTCTGTTGTGTATGGCATTTGCAATCCAAGACCCCTCTTTTATGCTCTCTCTCCATGTGGATCTACCCAGTGCCACCTCTCCCCATCTGCTAGTGTCTATCTTGAAGAGCTTTATGTCCCATTAGCATACATCCATATAACATAAAAGTGGGTGCCAGTGGCTCTTCTGCCTTCTATTAGATCGCCATACAGAATGTCCTGTGGAAGTCGACCTACTGGCATTCTACGAACGTGGCCCAGCCAGCCAAGGCATCTGCTGCTGATAACAAAGCGGATGTCCTGGCAACATGCTCTTCGTAGCACTTCCTCATTGGTTATCTTATCTTACCACCTTATTTTAAAGATCTGCCTTAGGCATTGAGATGAGGTGGAAGACATTCAGCTTTTTTTCCTGCCCATGAGTAGGTTGACCACGTTTCACTTCCGTATAGCAAGGTGCTCAATACACAGGCCTGGTAGACTAGGGTTTTAGTACTGTTAGTCAGCAATATGTTGTCCCAGACTCTTTTCTGCAACCTAGACATGGTGGCCATTGCCTTGGCTATATCCTGTTGTTAATGTCGTTATCCAGTAGTGTTGTTGGATATGATGGAGCCAAGGTAACAAAAGTGATCAACAATCTCTAGTGGTTGGCCATTAATGCTTACTTAAGGAACAGCATTTGTGTTTTGGACAAGTATCTTAGTCTTGCTCTGGTTAATGTTTAAGCCGAACTTCTGGAAAGCAGCAGATAGTTTGTCACTAGGGACTCTAGCTGGATATCAGAATCAGCCACAATAGCTGCATCATCATCATCCCTGATGAGTAACTTCCTAACCTTGGTTTTAACTAGCAGCCTTGATACATTAAATAGTTTTCCAGAGAATGGTTTATGGAGAAACACACCTTCATTTATTTGATAGTGCATTTAGTTTCCTCATGAAAGCACTCAATGAACTTCAGTAGTTTAGGAGGGCATTTTTTTTTCTATTTTTCTATAATAACTAATTATTACTAATGCTTTAAATGTCCATTTGTGTTAGAGATCCACTTCTTGTTAACAGCTTGTATCAGCATGAAAAAGAGTTACATAAGGATTTAGGAAGCCTCAATATGCAATTTTATCGCTTAACATTCTCTTCCTCTAAGCATCTGGTTGTTGCTTATCTTGCTTAAGAACTCAGTGATTTGGCAGCTTTCTTTTAATTGCTTTTCAAAGCATTTTTGGTGGACTTAACATGTGTAAATATAACATTTTCTCCTGTACAAAATTTAATGTGCAGTGCAGTGAAGCAAACAGAAGTGTAGCTCATACTTTTGAAGTGTTTCAAAAACTCAAACATGCTTTGATTTTCAAAAACATTTATTCTTTGTAGTTGTTTGAGAGAGAAAACAGTTATCTATTATACAATGCTCAGACTGACTAGACCCAGATATAAAGCATCTGCAAAAAGTTTCTTCTCTCATCTATATGTACAAACAATAGTGCCTTGCATGCATTTTGTGTGCCTATGTGCAGTAAAGCTTATGCAGTTTGTAATACAACATTAATTAAAGAAAATATTAAATAAAATGATTCTACATAGTAATAAAAAATTCAGTAATATATTTTTTAAGTCGCCTTGACAGGCCTGTTAAAAAAAGGGGGGCGGAGTACAAAATAAATTTCCTAAAATTTTGTGAGAATCTGTTCCCATCACTGAATAAGAAAGAGACCAAATCAACCACATTACCATGCGTCACTACTGGAGAAATACATTACTAGATGCACAAAATAGAAGAGTAGCAGATATTGGCTCAGACCACCAACTATACCTTCAAAATGATTTAACACTATGGAATAACAATATGAAAGGGGGATAATCCTTGAAGGATTACTTGCACGACATGGCCAAATTGTGCTGATATGCCAAAAACTCAAGCTCGAAATAGATTCGCTGTGCTACAACCAGAAGAGGCCAAACAAAATGTTGATATATTTTGGCAAAATTTCCTAACCCTAAAAAGAAAAAAAACACTGGATTAGTGATGAGGCATTGAAAATAATTAAAGAGATGAAATGTGCTAAATAGGCAATAATCCTAGCAAAAACAAGAAACCAAAAGCAATAATCCAAAATAAGACTACCAAGCAGTTTCACAAAAAGTCACCAAAATGCTTTGGACAAAGGATCATTTTACAATAATCTCACAAAACAGGAAGAAGAAGCAGCAGGTAAAGGAGATATAAAACAACTGTACACTGGTATGACAAAGTAGAAAACATCAAACTGTGTGAGATGAATGAGCAGAAAAATATTGAGGTTCAGATCTTAGGAAGTTGAGATGGATTGTTCACAACCTTACAATAGATTTCAACTACATAGCTAGACAGGCCTTAGAGTGGAACCCCCAGGGAACAAGACATAGAGGAAGACCAAAAAGAACATGGTGACACAGTATATTAGACGATGTAGAGAGGACAGGAAAGAGCTGTGGAGAGTGCTGTGTTGTTACTGGGACTCTTTATTTCACAAGGAACTCAAAGGAAAGATGATGATGATATGGATTATAGTGGTTTTAGTTTAATTTTTTTTTTTACTATACTGGTATCTTCAGATGAGAAAATAGTTATTTAATTGGTGTTTATAATTTTTATTTTAAAAAATAAATTAACCCTCCAGATATGCTTGGCTTATAATTATAATAATTACAGTAAAATCTCATTATTCATTCTTGACAGTTTTTATAGTAAGCTTTTTTGTAGCTGAAACCATATCTACAAGTACAGAAACCATTTCTGTTGGTACAGATTGCACAACAGGTATAATTATGTATATATTTTTTTACATTTCTATTCAGTGTAAATCAGTTATATAGACTTAACTCTTTCCCTCCGTAATTATTTTTGCACATTGAGACGGAATTCTTCATTTTGCTCATCACTTTTTCACTACAATATAGTATGATTAAGCTTCAATAGCTTTGTTTTTTGTTATTAGCAAATGTTTTATTTCATATAGAATTAAAATTAAATTCGTGTTAGAACATAAAGTAAAGTTTTAAAAATTAAATTTTTTTTTTAATGAGGTCAAATCAACAATGGTATCGTTGATTAGGAGAGAAAGAGCTTAAATCTTAAAATACTTTTAATTTGGAAAACTCAAATAATTATTACTTAGGCCTACTTGATAATAAGATTATTTATCATCAAACCCCATCTTGATCTAATAGTTTAGAAATTAAACAGAAATAAAACTTGTGGGTCGACTAAGACAATTGAAAATATGGATTGTTTTTGTCTTTTCTAAAGTGTAAAACAGGGGCGTAGCTAGGGGTTCGGGGGCCCGGGGGGGGACCGACCTCTTTGGGGGCCCCTTGCATTTTGACTTTCGATATATGTCATGACAATATACGCAAAAAATATATAAGCCCAAGATCAAATTGTTTCAGTATATCAGTAAATTTAACCAAGAAATTAATCATTAAGACTCTTTTAATGAATAATACCGTTGTTTATTAGCTACATATTGCACAAGTGACAAATCTCGATTTATATCGCTTCACGTCGCGCATTCTGTGCAGCAAAGACATCTATAACATCATCTACATCGATACTTTCTAGTATTTGTGACTTCACTGACATTAAAGGCATGATAAGTCTTTCTTCCGTCATTGTGCTCCTGGGATAGTTTTTTTTAGAATGACGCAATGGAAGTGGCCTGAGTTAGCGGTATTCAGAGGATGTTGCAAGGTTTGAGCCTATTGGTGATTGTATTACTAGTTTGTTCATGAAAAGTGCTCGTGCATCGGTGACATCATAGAACAAGTGATTCGCCATTTATTTCATAATACAAACAGTAAAAAATAACACAGTTTGTCATGAGAGTGTCATCATCTAACAGGTGTCTTGCCCTTGGTCCAAAAAGAAACCGAAAGGTATCCAATTTCTTTCCAGCCTTTGTAATCTGTCCTTCATCCCCATATGAAATCTGTCCAGCACTTCTGTCGCAACACGTTTGAATTGCAGTTCTATTGACAGTCCTACTGAGTCCTACATTAGAACTCAACTTCCCATCAAGTCTTTTCTTTCTTCTGGTTGTGATTACAGGGAATCCATAGTATTCACTACCTTCTATGGTTTTTCGTTGGATTGGGGGATCAGTTTCGTCCGTTTCTCACCATTTTGCAGAAAGCATGAATGAGTTTCAATTTATGTATTGTTTATGTTTTGTGCGAAAGCACAAATATTCAAGACTATTAAAAGTGAGAAAGATCCATATCTTGCTATGCTCGAGTATAGAAATACTCTGATAAGCATCACAACTGCTGATGAGTAGAAGACTCAGGGACATCATTCCAACTGATCTCAAACTATTGAAACCATCGGTAACATAAAATGCAGAGACATTACTCAACGAACGACAGATGAAAAGCAAAGTGAAATACGATGCAAAGGCAAGACTACCTAAAGGTTATTTTGTCGGAGAGAAAGTGAGAGTTCGTCTAGGACAAACATAGCAGAAAACTGTTGTCATAAAAAAAACATTCATCACCCAGATCTTACATCATAAACAAACTATGGAAAAACATACAGAAGAAATCAAAGCTTTTTGAACAAGAGCTTTGATGAAGATATCTCTGGGTACTATGATACCGATGTTAGCACAAACGAAATAGACAGTTATAGATCAACGTCTAGAGAACTTGTTGTGCCAGTCAAGAGTACTAGAAGTGGTCGAATTGTTAAAGTTCCTAGTAGATATCAGTCTTAAGAACATTAAAAAGAAGTATGTAATAATAACTTCAAAAGGAAGGATCTCTGGGGTTAATTTGGAAAAAAAAAGTTGAACAATTCGTGTACAGTTACAAAAAAGGGTGACAATTTTTGGATCTATCTCAGCAGAATGAAAAGCTGACAGGTTTAGAGAGTTATTATCACAGTTCAGAAATGTTGCTATTGGATTTATGCTGTTTTGTAGCCCCACTCTGGTCAACTCAGCATGGGGGAAGTTCCCATAGAAAGTATAACATTTTTTTTCATTTCACAAATAAAGATTATGCAATGATTGTGAAATTACCTCTGACGAAAAGACGTACATTTTTTGTTTTTATTCATTTTCCCACCTTTGCAATTCACTCTTTTATCACTCTATAAGAACGATTTTTTTTTATTTAGAAAAGTCTTTTTCCATTTGATTGCGGAAAGATGAATTTGGGGTAATAACTCGAGTGTGAAGTTAATTCTGAAATTAAAGAAGCCAAACCAGAAAAATGGACAATTCTAGCATTGTTAAGAATAACTATTGGATCTGTTATACTCGTTTCTGTAAATTCTGCTTCAAGATTAATTAGCGTAACCTTAAAAATACTCGCCATTTAAATATATTATTAGTAAAGGTAAAAAGATACCTGGAATTCCGTGTTTATTTTGTATTCAAACATCGACGTCTAATCGGATTTTATTAGGAAAATGTGTAGTGATCAAGTTTGTTACAATAATATCTCCACACAGGCGCTCTACTTGCCACCCCTAAGGCCGCTACTGCTGTATATCATACAGTTTTATTCGTGGCAACAAAGAGAGGAATACTCTTTGTTTTTGCTGCAAGAATATGTTTGATCTCTTTAATCGGCAAAAAATCTATTAAAGATTTGAATTTTAAAATGTAAAACTAACTTTAAAAACAACTTTGATCTCAGTGGGAAAATTTTTTTTTTAAATGTCAACAAAGTCAACGCACTGATAGACCTAGATCTAGATTTAGTCTTTGATATAAATATAATTCATAAATGTTGAAAAAAAAATACACCAGTCGACACTATTAGTCAATCAAATATATTAATTTATGTATTTACAAACACCCATTTGGGGGCCCCCCCCTAGGCGGGGGCCCGGGGGGATTTTCAAAACCTCCCCCCCCCCTCCCCCTACGCTACGCCACTGGTGTAAAATGTAACATGCAAGGTCTACCTCAGTCAACACTAAACTTTAAAACAGTCATTATCAATCATCACACTATAGATCAACACAACTTCAAAAATAATCTAACATACACATCCATAACATTAAAGAAGCCCATCACAATTGGAAGTTCTCAATTAGACACATTAAAATATATAATACCTATCTTAATATTAATAGTAGGAGATGTAGAATCAAATCCACGGCCTTGATGTACAGATAGATGCAACATCTGAAAAAAAGTATGCCCTTTGAAACAGAAAGCCCTTCAATGTGACATCTGGGATGAATGGTATCATGCATCATGTCTCCATATGAATACTCCTGTGTATTATGCCCTAGGCAGCAAAGATGCATCGTAGCATGTGTAGGATGTGGGTTACCTCATTTTACATCAGGACTTTTTGACTCCTTTATGCAGAAACTTCTAACCCATACAACATCCTAAACACCATCCCAAACCAAACTCACCAACCACTAGCCTAATCCACTCCTGTTATATCTGCTAAAACTAATACAACACCCTCATTAAACAAACCTACTGAAGAAAAAGTACCAAAATTCCTTAAAACCTTAGCAATATATTTTCAAAGCATTAGGAACAAGACAGCAGACTTTAAAATTTATTAGAATGTGAGAAACCAGACAAAATTGCAGGAACAGAAACTTGGCTACATCCTGAAATTTATAATACAGAAATTTTCAATAGTATTTATGACATTTTTAGAAAAGATAGGGCTGATAATCATGGAGTTCTTTTAGAAATAAGGACTCTTTTCTCATAAAACTAGAAAAAGAGTCCAGTATAATCAGGTCGCCTGCTTTGTGACACTCTTATAGCAGAAGAAATTACATTACCTAACTAAAAAAAAATTTAGAATCAATATTTTGTAAAATTAATACCGCCTCAACATCCCTTATAATGGGCAGTATTTACAGACCACCAAATTCTGGTTAAGAATACATAATAGAAGTAATAATAGATAATAGAAGTACAAGAAAATGGAATCCAAAAATTATTAGCATCAAACCAAACAAAGCATCTGGACTTGATGGTATTCCAGCTAGATTACTCAAAGAACTAAGTAATGAGCTTCAAAATACTTTTTCAGGCATCTCTTAATCAAGGGACTGCACAAAAAGCTAATGTCATCAGTCTATACAAAAAGGGAGAAAAATCTGACCTAGGAAACTACAGACCAGTATCATTTACCAGCATCATATGTAAAATCCTAGAATACATAACATGTAGTAACATTATAAACCACTTAGACAAGCATAATGTGCTTACTCCATACCATCATGGCTTTAGGAAATATATATCATGTGAAACACAACTTATAGGACTACTAGATGATTTTTCAAAAGGTTTAGATAGCAGTGAACAAATTGATGCTATCTTACTAGATTTTTCAAAAACGTTTGACAAAGTTCACAACCATAGTTGGCTTAAAAGATTAAAATATTTTGTGGATTTAAGATTTTCTGATAGGGAGAGAACAAATTGTAATAATAAATGGTTCCAAATCACCACCAATAACAGTAAACTCAGGGGAATATAATAAATGGCTCTAAACCAACACTAATAATAGTAAACTCAGGTGTACAGTACCTCAAGGAACAGTCTTAAGTCCACTACTATTTTAATATACATAAATGATTTACCAAATTGCATTAGTTCAGGAACAAACTTCAGACTATTTACAGACAATTGCATAATATATAGAACAATAAAAACAACACAAGATAAACAAAGTTTGGAAAGAGAATTAGATGAATTACAGATATAGGAATTAAATTGGAGCATGTCTTTTCACCCAGAAAAATATCAGTTATTAAGAGTTAACAAAAAAAGTAAAACAAATTAAATCCACTTATCTAATTCATGGTTGAATCATGGTAAGCCAGTAACACAGACTAAAAATGCAAAATACCTATATGTGTTGTAATAAATGAAAAACTGTCATGGAATCCCCATATTCATGAAATTGAAAAAAATCAAACAATGCATTAGGGTTTATTAATAGAAATGTCTATAAATCAAGTAAAAACATAAAACTCAAATGTTATTTAACCTTGGTTAGGCCAATTATAAAATATACATCCTCTTTTGGGACCCCTCAACACAAGAAAATATTAAGAAACTGGAACAGACTCAAAATAGAGCAGTGAGATTCAAAACAAATGAATATTCAGATTATACTACAGTAACACCCTTAGTAAAATCACTAAATTTAGAAAGCCTACAAGATAGAAGACTCAAAAGTAAAGTAGCAATTATACACAAAACATTGAACCCTAATCTTTAAATACTCACAAATATTAAGGCACATTCCTCGTCCCATTTGCTAGGACAAATTTTTACAAATGCTCCTTCTTCCCTAGTGTCATTAGAGCATGGAATGTATTGCCTGAGCTAGCCAGGAAAACCAGTAACTTGGCAGAATTTAAGTCATTGGTTAATATGCATGAATAAATGCAGGATGCATAGGACATAATCATCTACTTTTTTGAAGTAACATCTCTATTATATAAGATAAGATAGATATTGTACTTTGGAATTAGCTTTTTCTTTATTGTCATTTTAGGATCAATGTTTTGGACAACTGATATGTTCTCAAACATCTTAAACGTTACAGTTTAACCATTTTAACAGTTTAAATTAATGTAAACTAAAGCAGACATTAAGATAGATGAGTCAAAAGTAAACTTAACACAGTGATAATAAATAAGTTTAAATTTACATTTGTGGAGTTTTAAGCTGTTAATTGTTTTTGTTTTCTATTAGAAATGGGTCCAAGATCTGTTTGCTCAAAAAGAATTGCTATTCACATACCACAAGGTGCCGACTTTGGATATATAAAATCAATCGTCAACTTACTTGATGGTGTGGAGTACATTGATAGCAATAAAAA
>JADKLZ010031355.1:0-13796 GCA_021533235.1 Biomphalaria straminea | reverse complement strand
AAAGTGGTGACTAATTAAACTATTGACAAAGTGGTGACTAATTAAACCATTTCTTTAACAATAGCATAACACGTTAGCGCAAAGTGTTATGGGAAAAAAATCACTGTGATCAAGAAAAAAAAAACAAGATTGTTAAAAGTACCATTAGTACTCTATTAGTATAGCCTTTTTTTAAAACGCTTTATGACTGACATGTGCCCCGCTTTCGGTCTAGAAATTTTTGGTAACTTAAAATATAAATAATTGGTGGATTAGTACTGTAAACGTCAATTTTTTATGTTATTAGCGACAACTTAGTTACATTTAAGTTTGTTCATTTCAATTCATTCTAACAACCACAATACTTACTAGTTGATAATTTTTTTGCCTAAGGTATGACGTGCTATTTAGTCAAGTTGTATCTAGTGAAGATATATTTCTTCAGATGGGCAATAAAAATCCATCAACAGCAAGTTGTGAAAACATGACAGTAAGTTAATTTGTATCTTCTTATAATATAAAGTTGAATGTAAGGCGTATGTATGTATGTCCCCGTATAGAAATCAAAACCGTTTCACCGATCTTGACAAAACTTGACAGAAATGTTCCTTGGGTACTAACTTAGACTTTGTGTATGTATTGTATCCCTAAAACAAACGTAAGACCCTAAAAAAAAAAATTGACCAACTCTATTACAGCTATACTATTTTATGGATCTAGGCTTTGTTTACAATGTTGACATGAGAAAAGATCGAAAGGATTTAGATCTAGATCTAATTTTAAGAACTACACTTTGCACTAATAGTTTTTTACTTTGACACTTAAAAGTACAAAAGAAGGTCCATTGATTTCATTATTTAATAAACTTAACTTTCAAATTTGTGTTTCAAAAGCATTCTTACATAAATTCGTTCTTTTTATCAACTAATGTAGATATATACTTATGCACATTCATTCATTAGACATGATTACGAAATGTAACTCATCTCTCTATTCAAATAGCTATTTTAGCTCCATTAATTTTATTCATGAATTCTATGGCATTTTACGTATCGAGAGATGATCTTTTCCACTTGCAACTTCTTGTGTGGCTAAATAGGCCAATCCTTGATACACAGCTGCGGTTGCAGGTTGGGCATATAAAATCACCAGGCGCAGCTGCATTTTCAGCCTTCTTTCTGCTATGTTGTGTATGCCATCTGCAATCCAGACCCTTCTTTTATGCTCTCTCTCCATGTGGATCTATCCAGTGCTGCTTTTTCCCAGCTGCTAGTGTCGATCTTTAATAGCGTTATGTCGCGTTTGCATACATCTGTATACCGTAAAAGTGGGCGACCAGCGGCTCTCCTGCCTTCAATAAGATCGCCATACAGTATATCTTGTGGTAGTCTACCTACTGGCATTCTGCGAACGTGGCCAAGCCAGCCAAGGCGTCTGCTGCTGATAACAGAGCGGATGTCCTGGCACCCTGCTCTCTGTAGCACTTCCTCATTTGTTATCTTATCTTGCCACCTTATTTTAAAGATCCGCCTTAGGCATCGGAAGTGGAAGACATTCAGCTTTTTTTCCTGCCATGAGTAGGTTGACCATGCTTCACTACGTATAGCAAGGGTGCTCATCACGCAGGTCCGGTAGACTAAGGCTTTAGTATTGTTAGTCAGCAATGTGTTGTCCCACACTCTTTTCTGCAACCTTGACATGGTGGCCATTGCTTTGGCTATCCTATTGTTGATGTCTTTATCCAGTAGAGCATCGTTGGATATGATGGAGCCAAGATAGCAAAAATGATTAACAATTTCAAGTGGTTGGCCATTAATGTTTACTTGAGGTGCAGCATTAGTGTTAGCGGGCCCAGACGGCCCGCTCTGGGTCAACCTGCTGGTCATGCCGAGCTACCAACATAGGTCGAGGACCTATGCTGGAGGGCGGTGGCTAGAGGGTCAGTCAGCCAGCTACTGTATCGGACACATGTATGATGCAGCCGCTGACTGATATAGCACCTGTGTAGCCCTGGCGGGCTCATTCTGGACATCCCCTTGTTGGACTCGATGGCGGGTGGGGAGCACAGGTGCCGAACTATTTAACTTTTTTTCATGGACACAAAAAAAAAATTTACTTGCCTCAGACCTATGTCTGGGCAAGAGACGACGTGTAGAAGCAAAGAAGGAGGAGGCCACAAAAAGCTGTACTAACTGGCCATCATTTCTGGTGGTCAGGTGCACAGAGGAAGGAAAAAGCCTGACAAAATTAAGCTCTTTTTTAATTTACAAGGGACTCAAGTCGGTAGTGGGAGAGCCCAAGAGTGTATCTAAGCTACACAAATCAATGGAACTACTCGTAGAAGTGGATAGCAAGGTACACTCTGATGGGCTTTTAAAATGCAGAAGACTCTATGATCTCCAAGAGTCTGAACAGCAGCAGAGGTGTAATCAGCTCTAGAAACCTACTGGAATGTTCCGAGAAGGAAATAGTGGAGGGTATTGAAGGAGTCACCCATGCCCGGCGAAATACAAGGCGCAGGGATAGGGAGGAGGTCAAGACCGCCACTATTATCCTCACATTCGGAACTAGGACACCGCCAGAGTACATGAAGGCAGGATACCTACGAGTTCCATTGAGGCCCTACATTCCTAACCCTATGAGGTGCTTCAGGTGCCAGGGTTATGGACACGGCGCGGCAGTCTGCAAGAGGAACACTGTGTGTGCTAGATGTGCCGGAGAGGGTCATGAGGACAAGGGCTGCACAGCCCAGTTCAAATTCCCGAACTGTCACGCTGGCCACTCAGTCTACTCCAAGGACTGCCCTGTGTGGAAACAGGAGGTTGCCGTGCAGGAGTACAAGGCAAGAAATGGATGCACTTTCAGCCAGGCGAAATCAGCTGTATTGGCCCTACCCAAGGGCCAATTCGGCTTGACAAAGACATACGCCCAGGCTGCGGCTAAGATAGGAAGATCCATAGCCATACAGACGGACACATTGACCCCACTCCCTCCTCCTCCTCCAACTCAGAAGAAAACACCGCCTAAGAACTTACCTCCAAAGAGACCAGAAAGCCCTGTTGTCATGCTAAAGAACAGATTCTCTGTGCTCGCTGATGAGAGCATGGAGACCGAACAGCATGTCAAAACCGACACTCCGGGGGAACCTGGAGACATTATGTCTGAAACGGGTTCTGCCCAGAGACCAGACACCCCAACCTCTACTGAATCAGAGGTTGACAAACTCCCTAAGGGGAGAACTCAAAACGGAGAGTAGGATGCCCGAGGTGAGGGAGGAGGAAGTAGCCTCCGCTCTAACCATACGGATCTCTCCTCTCCAGAGAGAAAGACTCACCCCAGGAGAGGGGTGTCCTCCTCTCCAACCAAGCAGAAGTAAAAAAAAGTCACAGGAATAAAGGGAAACCCTCCGGGAGCCTCCTGAGGCCTAATAGCTCCAAGTAGGTCATTTAGAATAAGCCATGGATTCCAGAATTGTACAGTGGAACTGTAGAGGCCTCAAGGCCAATTACGAAGAAATGCAGCTACTGATGGACTCTGAGACTCCTGTAGCTGTCTGCTTACAGGAAACATTTCTGAACGACAGCATCAGCTTCCGAAGCTACAGTGTTTACAACAGGAATGTTGAGGATGCAGAGAGAGCATCAGGTGGAGTATGTATCCTTTTGAAGGACAACATCCCTCATGAGAGGGTAGAATTACAGACCACACTACAGGCCGTAGCAGCTAGGATAACCTTACACAAGTTTATCACTTGCTGCAGCCTGTATCTACCACCAGGCGCTCCATTGGACTCAGCAGACATGGAGGACCTGTTGAGGCAGCTCCCTTGGCCATATATTATCCTTGGGGATTTCAATGCTCTAAACACAATGTGGAGATCCAACAGTACTGACACAAGAGGTCGTATGTTGGAGGATATCTTCCTCCAACATGATTTATGCATACTCAATGATGCATCACAGACCTACTTGCACCCAGGAACTGGATCCCTCACGTGCATTGACCTCACCGTTTGCGTCCACGGACTTCTGGACGACTTCAAATGGTCAGTTAGTAATGACCTACGGGGAAGTGATCATTTCCCAATCATCATTACTAACAATCTCCCCTCAATGGGACGACCTCAGCGGTGGAAACTGAACAAGTCCGATTGGGAGCAATTCCAAAAATGATGCTCAGAGGATATCACAAAAAGTATCCTCGATGAGCAGAACCCAGCTGATATTTTTGCTATCAAGCTACTCGACATTTCCAGAAAAGTTGTCCCCCTAACCTCCGCAAATCCAAAACGGCCCAGCAAACCATGGTTTGATACAGCTTGTAAAAGTGCTATTGGCGATAGGAAAAAACGAGTGGCTGCATTCATAGAGAATCCTTCCCAGGAAAAACTAAAGCTATTTAGGATAGCTAGAGCAAAGGCTAGACTAACAATTCGGTCAGCCAAAAGGAATTCCTGGAGAGGCTTTGTCGGCAGTCTGGATGCCAAAACTTCTGCTAGAGCGGTTTGGAAGGCAGTAAGGCGAATCAAAGGGAAAGAATCAAATGCAATAGGCCATTTGAAAACCCAAGGACGAACTGTCACGTCCCCCAGAGAAATAGCTGACTGCCTTGCATCCTCAATAGCAGAAAAATCATCCACTGCACACTACACGCCAGAGTTCCAAAAAGTCAAATCCAGGGAGGAAAGACATCTCATTGACTTCGGGTCAGAGAATAATGAAGACTACAAGAAACAGTTTTCGCTTGAGGAACTGAGGGATTCGCTGAACAAGTCACATGACACAGCGCCTGGAGAAGATGAAATCCACTACCAGTTCCTCAAGCACCTTCCCCAACCCTCATTAGCAGTCCTGCTAGGGGTCTATAACTGTGTGTGGCAAACAGGCGCTTTCCCAAACAGCTGGAGGAAAGCCACAGTTATACCGATACCTAAACTGGGAATAGACGGCTCGGACCCAGCTAACTATCGACCAATAGCACTGACAAGCTGCATCTGCAAAACCATGGAAAGAATGATAAACAGTAGGCTGGTCTGGTACTGAAGAGGAATAAAGTGATCTCCAAATACCAGTGCGAATTCCGGCAGGGGCGGACAACAACCGACCACAACTGGTAAGGCTGGAAGCATACATCAGAAATGCTCTACTCAGACGAGAACATCTAGTAGCTGTATTCTTCGATATAGAAAAGGCTTATGATACAACCTGGAAACATGGCATTCTACGTGACCTGGAGCTTATAGGACTTAAGGGACACCTCCCCCGTTTTGTAGGGGAATTCCTGAAGGACCGAAACTTTCAGGTCCGAGTTGGCACCTCCACTTCTGACACCTTAGAACAGGAAATGGGCGTACCCCAGGGCAGTATTCTGTCAGTCACCCTGTTTAACATTAAAATTAACAGCATCATAAATGCTCTATCCCCTGGCATAGAGTGCTCTCTGTATGTTGATGACTTTGTCATTTTTACATATGGGAAAAATATGAACACCTTAGAAAGAAAGTTACAGTTAAGTTTAAACAAATTTCAAAATTGGGCAAATGACAATGATTTTAAATTTTCGGACTCCAAAACAGTTACTATGCATTTTTGTAATTTAAGGGGACTCCACCCAGATCCTGAACTATTTATATACAAAAAGAAAATCCCCGTTGAAAAAACTACCAAATTTTTAGGCAACACCCTTGATTCCAAATTTAATTTTCTCCCCCACATAAGGAACTTAGGAAAAAATGCCAAAAGTCATTAAATATACTTAGAGTACTCAGCCATACGGACTGGGGGGCTGACAGAGACACCTTGCTGCTGCTGTATCGAAGTTTAATCTGATCCAAGTTGGATTATGGATCCATTATATATGGAGCAGCAAGGAAGTCTTATCTAAAAATACTGGAACCGATACAAAATGCTGCTCTGCGTCTCTGTCTCGGCGAGTTCCGTAGATCACTAATTCCAAGTCTACATGTGGAGGCTGGAGAACTCCCCATGGACATTAGAATGAAAAAGCTTGAAGCCGTTGGGTCCACCAAATCCTCCTTGGCTAACTAATAAACCGAAACTAAATTTATCCCTCCTCAATTTCAAAAAAGAAAACACAGACCCAAGCCTATTACAAGTCCACTTTAGGGAACTGCAGGAGAGCTACGGAGATTGTGGCACCATCTACACTGACGGATCCAAAATGGATGGAAAGATAGCGTGTGCTTGCTCCTTTTGTAACAAAACAATCTCCCGTAGACTCCCTGATGGATGCTCCATCTTTACGGCCGAATTGCATGCACTGTCGCTTGCACTTATGGCCGTTAAATCATCAGAAAGGAGAAAATTTATAATCTGCTCCGACTCCAAATCTGCATTGCAAGCTTTGGGGCGGATGAACTGACATTCCATTGGTACATAAGTGCCTCAAGCTGCTGGACCAAATAACAGCCAGCCATAGGGATGTCACCTTCATCTGGGTCCCCTCCCATGTAGTGTTGCGTGCCTATTCGCGGTGTTGTACAGGAGGTAACTGTCACAACTCAAAAACACCAACGAAGGCCGAACAAGTAATATAGTAAGTCGACAATCGCTTAAACTTTACAATACGTTTAATAATCAATAAGGGAATCCGTTTGTCTTTCTGTGCTAGCCGTCTGTAAGTACTCTCAAATAAAAAATAGCGTCTTCTTGTTAGAGTCAACCTAAAGCGTTCTTATTTTTAATCCAACTATCCGTCACTTCCGTCACTAAGTAAAAACTTACCCCTTAATTATTCCCGAAATAAATCTATGTTCTAATCATGTCATAATAACTCCTCCCCCTCCCGCTAAAAAAAAATTGTCAGTCAATTTTTTTTCTACAGTCTTAGTCTTACAATGAGCAAGGGCCAAAAACTATGGGGAAACATAAAAACAGCAACTTGAGTCTTGACTTCGGTTTAGCAACAGTGTCCAAAATCAAGTTCTTTTTCACCCATACTTCACTAAGGTGTGATACTGTCCAATGTGGTGTTCAGTAGGTGACCATAAACGGTATAAATAGTTCATACTGACACCATAGGTTTGTCAAGTTGTTCATATCGTCCACTCATGTTCCAGAGGTTATACCGCGTTTCCTCACACGTCAGGACAGACATTTTCCTAGTATGATAAATGGACATGTATCACCACTTGTTCACCACTATTTACCTAACGTTTGACGGGCATTAATAAGTGTATTTAATTCCTTTCTCCACTTACTTGTCCCAAATCGACCTAACTCTTAACTGATGTATGATCATGATCACATAAAATAAGTGAAATCCTGAAACTTACTCTTTCCATGATAAAAAGTACATCGTCGCCTTATTATTGCCCTTTCTAACGATATACACATACTACGCATTCATAAACAATAGGTTCATATTTCCAACCAAATAAACTACAACGTTAAGTATATAACTATGTACACTATCTGAAAATAACTACAACTACTCAAAGACCTATCTAGTAATGACTACTAGACATAACCACTTGCAAACAATTAGGAATAAAATACTTGAAATAACATATATTTACATACTTTTGTACAGACTATGGCTATCTGCACGACCCGTGCATTTGTTCTCTCCAACTGGAGTTTAAATCTCGTCTTGTATAGACCTGGTGTCGCCTTCCATCTCGGTATGACTTGTGATTATCGCTATCACAGTCATCCCTTCTCTCATGGCTATCGGATGCAGACCTGCGCCTGCTATCCGAACTCGCAATCTTCTGTGCATATTGTTCTGCCCTACTCCAACAGTCTCTAGCGATGTGCCCATGTTTATGGCAATTAAAACAAATTCTGTCCTTTCTAGGTTTGTTCCGCCGCCGCCTGTTGCTATACCTTCCTTTCAACTCCTAACCTGCTTGTCCGTAGCTGCTCTGCCACCTGTTACGTTCTCGAGTAGCACATCTTTCGATAGTCTTGGCATGGCTACCCCTTCACAGTACCCTGTGTACAATGGTGATTGAAGGAACACTTTGCACGCTTCAAACCTTTTGACTGCGCCGTTTGCCAACCTAACTGATTTGGAATAACTCAATCTTTATCCTTAACTAGTCCTCCGCGGACTGCGAGTGTAGTACTAGCTGTGCCCCGGATCACATTTACATGTTTATTGTTTAGCATGCCAGGATATAATTTAAATCTATCCTCCCCACAGTCAACGTAATTAATTTCATCATCTGGTTCACTACCTTCATTATCCTGATCCCTGTCTTGGATGCTTCTTACAAAATTAATTAACCCTATCTGGTGGCCGATTATCCCTTTATTGTCTACGATTACTCTGGTTACCTTCCCTATCTCTTGTGCCACTATTACCCTGTGCATCCCTATTACCATAACCATTTTGTAGGGGAATTCCTGAAGGACCGACAATTTCGGGTCCGAGTGGGCACCTCCACTTCTGACACATTTGAACAGGAAATGGGCGTACCCCAGGGCAGCATTCTGTCAGTCACCCTGTTCAACATCAAAATTAACAGCATCATAAATGCTCTGTCCACTGGCATAGAGTGCTCTCTGTATGTAGATGACTTTGTAATTTCTACTTATGGAAAAAATATGAACACCTTAGAAAGAAAATTACAGTTAAGTTTAAACAAAATTCAAAATTGTGCAAATGATAATGGTTTTGAATTTTCGGACTCCAAAACAGTTAGTATGCATTTTTGTATTTTAAGGGGGCTCCACCCAGATCCTGAACTATTTATATACAAAAAGAAAATCCCCGTTGTAAAAACCACAAAATTTTTAGGACTCACCATTGACTCCAAATTCAATTTTCTCCCCCACATTAAAGAACTTAAGAAGAAATGTCAAAAGTCATTAAACATACTTAGAGTACTCAGCCATACGGACTGGGGGGCTGACAGAGACACCTTGCTGCTGCTGTATAGAAGTCTAATCCGATCCAAGTTGGATTATGGATCCATAATATATGGAGCAGCAAGGAAGTCTTATCTGAAAATACTCGAACCAATCCAAAATGCTGCCCTGCGTCTCTGTCTCGGCGCGTTCCGCACGTCACCGATCCCAAGTCTACATGTGGAGGCTGGAGAGCTCCCCATGGACATAAGGATGAAAAAGCTTGCAATGCAGTACATAGTAAAACTAAAATCTAACCCCACGAACCCTGCTTTTGACTCCGTATTCAATCCCATAAATGTTGAACTATACATTCGAAGGCCTAACGTCATACAGCCGTTAGGCCTTCGAATGAGAGAATCCATCCAAAACTTAACCCCACCCATTGACCAAATTTCTAAAATACAAACCCCACAAACCCCTCCTTGGCTAACTAATAAATCGAAACTAAATTTATCCCTCTTCAATTTCAAAAAAGAAAACACAGACCCAAGCCTATTACAAGTCCACTTTAGGGAACTGCAGGAGAGCTACGGAGATTGTGGCACCATCTACACTGACGGATCCAAAATGGATGGAAAGGTCGCATGTGCCTGCTCCTTTCGGAGCAAAACAATCTCCCGTAGACTCCCTGATGGATGCTCCATCTTTACGGCCGAATTGCATGCACTTATGGCCGTTAAAGCATCCGAAAGGAGAAAATTTATAATCTGCTCCGACTCCAAATCTGCATTGCAAGCTTTGGGGCGAATAAGACTGACATTCCATTGGTACATAAGTGCCTAAAGCTGTTGGACCAAATAACAGCTAGCCATAGGGATGTCACCTTCATCTGGGTCCCCTCCCATGTAGGCATAGAGGGGAACGAAGCCGCAGACAGAGAAGCAAAGAGAGCCCTAAATCAAACAGTGTCAGGAACCCAAATTCCCTACTGGGACCTGAGACAAAGTATTGCCACTGCCACCTATCAAGAGTGGCAGGACCGATGGGAGGTTGAGACTCACAACAAACTTAGGCAGATTGTGGCGGATGTACGGTGGCGGCCCACATCTAAGGGTCTGACAAGGCGTGGTAGCACGACCGTGTCTAGACTTAGGATGGGCCACACCTACATCACACACTCTTTTGTACTGAAAAGAGAGGAGCCCCCACTTTGTGAATATTGTGACTTTCGCCTCACAGTGGAACATATCCTCATCGACTGCCCCAGATACCAGGATGTCAGGGAGAAGTTTTGCATAGCCACTGACCTACAAATACTGTTCAATAGTGTCGACCCTGGGAAGATACTAGGCTTTATCCGGGAGGTGGGCCTGTCTGCGAGGATATGATTTGTGAGTCTGTAGTTACGTACTATTTACACTAGATTTTTATCAAATATTTAAAATTTTTACCTGTACTGTTTTAACTGTAAATAGACCTTGATTTTAATGAGCTAATTATATGGACTTTGGCCCTGTTATTATAGAGTGAGAGTGGTCCTTAAGGGACTGCGGGCACGACATGGCCTATACTGTGCCGATGTGCCTAAAACTAAAACTAAAACTCACTACCTTCATTATCCTGATCCCTGTCTTGGATGCTTCTTACAAAATTAACCCTATCTGGTGGCCGATTATTCCTTTCTTGTCTACGATTACTCTGGTTACCTTCCCTATCTCTTGTGCCACTATTACCCTGTGCATCCCTATTACCATAACCATTTTGTTTCCTACACTGATAAGCCATGTGTCCCTTTTTCTGGCAGTTAAAACAAATCACTTCACTAATGTCTCTATTACCCGTTTTAGGTCTATCTATCCTTCTATCATAATTTTCTCTACTGTTTTCACTTTCCCTATTTGTCCTATCATATCTGTCCTTATACCTATCCCAAATATTGTATCTACGTTCCCTGGACCTGTCATTTCTTCTATCATAATCCCTCTCATGATTATCATTTCTTTTAACATAATTTACCAGGTCATTGACTGTTTTCCAGTCTGTAACTGAAAGTGGGTTACTAGGATAGGCGTTTTTATAGGTCCTAATAATTTCTACCACATCTTGGATCAACTTCGGGCTTCTTTCCTTTATAAAGGACTGCAACTGGAGATCGCACTTATTGATAAAGTTATCAATCAGGATGAAATTCTTCAGACTGTCGAATATGTTCTCCACATTCTCGAATCCAAACCACTTGCTGAAGAAATCCTTTTCCAGATTTATGGTCGTTTGTGGATCTACCTGGCTGGATGGCGTATTGTCATAGTATTTCTGTCGGAACGTTGTCGCATTGTGCCCGTATGCGTTTAGCAGTTCCTTCATGAGCTATTGGTAGCTATTCTGTATCGAGTGGTCGTGATTTTGGCATATCGTGAGGGCTTTCCCGTGTACGAAGTCCAGCAAGATTTCGGACCACTCCTTTTCTTGGACGTTAAACTTGGCTAACTTTATTTCAAACCGTTTTAAATAGTCGCCTATTTCATCCTTGTCTTCCGCAAACGGTTGGATTTTCTTTTTAATCCATGCGGCGCTACTGTGATTGTCTGTGTTCGCACTGTTGTTGCTTTTACCCTCCGCAGGTACACTTATGCCCGCGTCTATCCTCATCTGTTCCACTTGAATCCTTACTTTCCGGTCTGCCTCTTCTTTTTCTCTCTTTCTACACGTTCCGCCTCTCTAATCTTTTCCCGCTCTACACGGTCTGCTTCTTCTTTTTCCTTTTCTCTGGCCTTTTCTGCTTCTCTGACTTTTTCTCTCTCCAACTTTTCTGCCTCTCTAACTCGTTCCCGCTCTCTGCGGTATGCTTCTTCTTTTTCCTTTTCTCTGGCATTTTCCGCTTCTCTAATTCGTTCCCGCTCTCTGCGGTCTGCTTCTGCGGCCACCATCTGCTGTACATAGGCGGTTAGTTCTTTGCCACGCAGTTCTAATTCTGTTTTGGCTTCATGAATGAGTTTTTTCCTAAACTCTTCTAGATCGGAACCTGAAGTAGTTTCCATATTAACCTTTTATGGTACCTTCTCTTACGCAGTGACTAAATTATGGTACCTCTTGTACCCACACTTTGTTCTCTAAATAGAACTTTAAACTCAACCTCGTTCCGAGGCTTCCCCAATATACCACAATTCAACTTGCTTCACTTTAACACTCTAGGCCCTTAATGTCTAGATTCCCAACTTAGGTTTAACCTTATAGAATACCCACAGTATTCTTAGTACACGTAGATACCCTCTGACCCGACTGTAGTACACTGTGCGACACACGCACGCTTAACCGACTACGTGTTACTGAACACGAGCCGCTGGTAAATAGATCACCGTATCTATTTACAAAACAAAAAATTACAAATGGGCAATCAGGCTTCACCTCGATTGTCCCTCAGATCTAGTCTAGATTACGCTAGATCCTAGTTATTTCTTACCTGCTTTCACAGCCAGAAGTGCATATAGCTAACTTATAACTAAATAACTTTAAATAACTTTAATAAAATACACAACAAACTATAGGTCTAGTTCTAATGAATGAGACTTTCGTCTGACAGTAAGATTTAAACGGGAGAATCGCAAACAATTAATACACAACGTTACTAAAAGAAATAATTAATTAATGATTCACAATCACAAACACGACGAATTTACAGCTAAACGTAAAAATGGACCTCTTGCTAGATTCCACCTAATTTTAAGGACCCCACTCCACCACGATTTAACCTGGTAGTGATAATCTAGCGAGTGGTCACTTCCCTAAAGACTCTAATTATTCTACAGAGAAAGTAGTTAAATAGCACTTATCTGTCCAAGAAGCGACGATAACTTCACAGTGTCGGATCTACTCTTCCCACGCTAAAGTCTGTCCCGGCGGCAAGGATCACGGTGATGTGATGTCTTCACTAACGCTCTGGTACGGTTAACGAACGTTTCTGCTCCCCAAGGTCCTTCGGTACTGGTCTGCACGGCTCCGCTCTTCGGTAGTACGGCGTCTGGTTCTGGTTCGGTGATCTGTCGTCTGGTTTCGGTTCCTCGGTGGTGTAGCGTCTGGTTCTGGTTCAGCCGCAGGTACGATGTTTCCAGGTGATCGGCTGTATAGCTGGCTGGAACGGACCAACAGCAGATGTAGCGACTAAGTCATGCGACGACAAAGTCAGACAGCGACAAAGTCAGAGTCCAACGATAGAATAATGGCTATCTGGCTATGTAACGTGTATCCCAGATTCAGCCGAGCCGTAGAGCGATATAGCACTACTGTGCCGCAGTGCTGTAGGCAGTAAAATGGCTCCTGCTTCAAAAGTTCTCTGGTGTGACATCAACGGTCGATCTTGGCCTTACAGAGGTGACCTCCACGTTTGTTCTCAATATGCCGGGCAGGCATTATCTTCTCAGAACGGCTTCGACGGGACGGTGTTTTTCCCTTCTACCAAACTGTAGTCTTCTCAAAATGTAGTCTTCTCGACTCGGAACTACCGGTTCCACTACGATGCCCCAACTCTTGGGCGCTGACAAAGTACAAAGATATATCTCGTTACCTCCTAGATCTAGGTCTACGAGTTCCAAACTCACTGGCTTTCCTTCGCCGATGTGGCTGTACGATCAGGGTCTAGCTGCAGTCTAGGCCGATGACTCGAACTTCTGACTTCTGCCTCCTCCAAACAGAGGGCTTCTATACTTCTGTATGATGATGCCAGTGAGCTACTCCGGGGTCGCCAGTTGTTGCGTGCCTATTCGCGGTGTTGTACACGAGGTAACTGTCACAACTCAAAAACACCAACGAAGGCCGAACAAGTAATATAGTAAGTCGACAATCGCTTCAACTTTACAATACGTTTAATAATCAATAAGAGAATCCGTTTGTCTTTCTGTGCTAGCCGTCTGTAAGTACTCTCAAATAAACAAGATTACAAAGAGAGTTTGTGTGATACACAAACTCAGAGGCGGCCCCCGTAGGAGTCGGATCCCTATCAGATCC
>JADKLZ010031351.1:0-29578 GCA_021533235.1 Biomphalaria straminea | reverse complement strand
GTTCACCAGTACAAGATCACAAGTTTAGGCATAACTAAAACCAAAGTTGTAAATCAAAGATACAAGTTCACCAGTATGAGATCACAAGTTTAGGCATAACTAAAACCAAAGTTGTAAATCAAAGATTATATTTTTCTGGAAAGGAAATGTAAGAGTTATAGTAATAGAAGTAGAGTGTTGTGACATTATATGGAATGTGTGGCCAACCGTGACACATGGTCAAGAGAAGTATCTGGCCAGTTAGTGGACTAGAGAGTAGTCATGTGTGTGTGTGTGTGTGTTGTCAACAATGAGAAAGAAAACATCTAAGGGATTTGTGTATAAATGTTAGCATCAAGTACATTATATTACAATTAACCTTTGAGACTGACAAAGTCATCATTTCATTCTAAGTAATTACTGAAATAGCATTAATAAAGTAATCACCTTAAATTATGTTGCTTGATAAAATTGACTTCAATGAAATCACAATTTCTTAAATTCATAAAAATATGCTAAGGCTGTCCAGTAGTAGAAATAATTCAAGACCACAAAAAGTCTAGCTCACTATAAATGCACCACAAGATAAAGAGTTTTAAATTGTGTCATTCTAAACTATGAGGATGCAACAAGGAAAAAAAAATACACAAAATAAAATTTCACAAATAAAGATAATGCCTATAGAGAAAAGTGGAGCTATTTAATTGTGTACATTTTTACAAATATACTCAAAACTGACATCACTATACATCCAACTTGGAGAAAATTATTACAAGACCCCAATTCTGTAGTAAAAATACACAAGTCCATTTAGAAAGACTGCAGACAGGCAAGCAAAAAAAAAAAAAATGTATATCATAACTGTATGCATTTCAATGTAAAGGGAGGCAATGAGAACAACAGCTTTTCAATACAAGGGAAGGTAACAAAAACTGTTTCTATGCAAGGGATATACTGTATGTGTTTCAATGCCTAGGGGAGTAACAAAAACTGATGGTAAAAACTGTTCAATTACAAAGGAAAATAAAAACTGTTCAATTACAAAGGAAAATAAAAACTGTTCAATTACAAAGAAGGATAAAAACTGTTCAATTACAAAGGAAAATAAAAACTGCTGTACGTTTCAATACAAAGGAGGGTATCAATGCAAAGGGTGTAACAAAAATCACTGTTTGTTTCAATGCATAGGGAGATTAAAAAAAGAAACTATTTTAGTATTAGTGCAAAGAGAAAGTTAGCAAGAAAGTTCTATGCAAAGGGAGGTAAAAATGTTTTAATTCTAATGGAGGTAACAAAACCTAATATACGTTTTATTGCGAAGGGAAGTAAAAGCTTTCATACACAGAAAAGGTAACAAAAAACAACTGTTTTAATTACTTAAATAGTGTTAATAAAGTAACTATTTTGTGCAGATAACGTAGACTCCTAGAAAAGCATTATTTCATAACTTCTGATCAAGGTTTGACAAAATAACAGAGTATAAACTGTCTACACATGGTACTCTTGATACTAACATACAAAAACTGTCATTAACCCTCAACCAACAGTAATGACAATGATGATGACAATGTTCAGTTTCATACCAGAATACACAGTACCAACATGCAACGCCAACAGAGAAACCTTATAACATAGATAGCTCTAAAATTCCAATACAAAGGGATATAAAAACTATGTTTCAATCCAAAGGAGGTATAAAACAGTTTTAATGGAAAGAGTGGTAACAAAAATTACTGTATGTTTCTATGCAAATGGTAGTAACATAGAAACTATTTGTTTCAATGCAAAAGGCGGTAACAAAAACTGATGATGTAAAGACTGCTCCATTACAAAGGGAAATAAAAGCTACTGTACATTTCAATACAAAGGAAGGCATCAAACTGTTTTAATGCTAAGGGTGGTAACAAAAATTCCTATGTGTTTAAATGCAAAGGGAGACAAAAAAAAAACTGTCAATGCAAAGAGAAGTTCCGAAGTTACTGTATGTTATGAGTCACGACATACATGGCTACTGTACATGTTTTAATGCAAGTAACAAAAACTGTTTCCAGTAAACAAAGATAAAAACTGTTTTTTGGCGGTAATAGAGACTTTAAATACCGGTGCAAAGGAAGATATACAAACTTTCAATACAAAGGTAGGTAGCAATAATTGTATGTGTTTCAATGCAAAGGATGTTAAAAACTACTGTGTTTCAATGCAAACAGAGGTACCAAAGGGAGGTTTAAAAACCCGTAATGTAAAGGCAGATAAAAACTACTGCATGTTTTATTGCAAAGGGAGGTAATAACTACGGTATTCAATACAAAGGAAAGGTAACACAACGTGTTTCAAAACAAAGGCTTGGTAACCAAATACTGCACGCATTTCAATGTTCAAGGAGATACAACTTTCAATGCCAAGAGAGGTTATTAATACAACTTGTAACACAAAGGGCAGTAACAAATATGATAGTATTTGTTTTAATGCAAATAGCCAAGAAAGAACTGAAAAAAGGGATGCCAGTTTCCTATATAATTTTGTTCATTAGTGATGTGGAATAATATCGAAAGCAATATAACACAGAGGGCATAGTCAGACTAAATACAAGAAGTGGAAGCTATATTCTTCCCTGTTTAAATAAAAGAGGAAGTAATTTCATGTGTACCGGTATGTGTCCAGGTTGAGTGTGACAGTGAGAGAAACAGAATGGGATAGAGTAAAAGAAATAATCCAGAATATAGATATTATATAAAGTCCATGTTTTTGCATAGTTAATTCCCCTAGTTGATACAATAAAAATACCGTAATGAAGGAATTTTGAAAACGAAGAAAAAAAAGTCAACATAGCTCTAAAATTCCAATACATAGGGATATAAAAACTATGTTTCAATCCAAAGGAGGTACAAAACAGTTTTAATGGAAAGAGTGGTAACAAAAATTACTGTACGTTTCTATGCCAATGGTAGTAACATAGAAACTATTTGTTTCAATGCAAAAGGCGGTAACAAAAACTGATGATGGTAAAGACTGTTCCATTACAAAGGGAAATAAAAGCTCCTGTACATTTCAATACAAAGGAAGGTATCAAACTGTTTTAATGCTAAGGGCAGTAACAAAAAATTCCTATGTGTTGAAATGCAAAGGGAGACAAAAAAAACTCAATGCAAAGAAAAGTTCCAAAGCTACTGTATGTTACGACGTACATGGCAACTGTACGTGTTTCAATGCAGGTATGTTTTATTGAAAAGGGAGATAAAAACTATTTCAATACAAAAGAAAGGTAACCAAATACTGCACGCATTTCAATGTTCAAGGAGATACAACTTTCAATGCCAAGAGAGGTTATTAATACAGCTTATATAACGCAAAGGGCAGTAACAAATATAGTATTTGTTTTAATGCAAAGAGCCAAGAAAAAAAAGTGATACAAGGGATGCCAGTTTCCTATATAATTTTGTTCATTAGTGACATGGGTAATAATATCGAAGGCAATACCATGCAGAGGGCATAGTCTGACTAGATACAAGAAGTGGAAGCTATATTCTTCCCTGTTTAAATAATAAAAGAGGAAGTAATTTCATATGTGTGTATGTGTCCAGGTTGAAGAGTGTGAGAATGAGAGAAACAGAATGGGATAGAGTACAAGAGATAATCCAGAATATAGATATTATATAAAGTCCATGTTTTTGCATTGTTGATTCCCCTAGTTGATACAATAAAAATAAGGAAGGAATTTTGAAAATGAAGAAGAAAAAGAAGTCAACATACGAAAGCACATCTCTATTAGCCTAGTTGAGTTTAGAAAGCAAGAAGAATATTAAAAAAGTCAGTCTCAAAAACAAAACAGCAGACAGTGAAACCAATTATTTATTACAATTATCACTATTTGGTTTGTACCAGGGTAAAGGCAAATGAAATAAAAATTTAATAATTGCTGTGCATGTTTGGTCAGTTTTACTCTGAACCATTTTAAAACAAGAATTACAAATCCATCTGAGATAATCTGCAGTAAGTGATAATCAGACAATTACAAACAGCCTAAAAATATGAACAGGTCACAAATATGTCCTAGTGGTCAACATAATGATTTTAAAAAAATAGTTATGGAAGAATATGGAAACACTGAGAGCCTTAAGTTAAGTAAAAGCGGATTTTCGCATTTCTTTTTTTTTAAAGTAATGCCATGTTAGTAATATGCAAGATTAAAAGTGATGATTATGAAGAGTATAAAAAGAGGAAATCCAGTTTTTTTTTTTGCATAAAAAATATTAGAAATACAGGTTCACCAATAGAAGATCACAAATTCATGCATAACTAAAGTGGCAGTAGTAAATCAAAGTTTATAGTAGTTTATACTGTAAAGACCATGTGTGGCAAATACAATTAGAGTGATATTTATAGAAGGGATATGATATAAAGAGACAGAGATCCCACAGCAATAGTGACATCGGTAAAATCATAAAAGTATCTTCTTAGTGTACATGTGGAACTTTCACAGGTACTTAACAGGACACAAGATACCCCAAAAGTCAACCAGATAACAGGACACAGGATGCCCCAAAAGTCAACCAGATAACAGGACACAGGATACCCCAAAAGTCAACCAGATAACAGGACACAGGATACCCCAAAAGTCAACCAGATAACAGGACACAATAAACCCCAAAAGTCAACCAGATAACAGGACACAAGATACCCCAAAAGTCAACCAGATAACAGGACACAATAAACCCCAAAAGTCAACCAGATAACAGGACACAAGCAGTCTAATACTTTTAAGATATACTTGTAAAACAAATACCCTGCTAAATAATTTTTTTTTAGCTTTCAGTGCTTCTACAGACAATACTAAACAACATAAAAGAACAAAAGAGAAATGCACTATAAGCAAAGTAAATGTTTTATATTAAGCTAATTTTAAAGTATCTAATATTAATTTTAATTTGAAAAACCACTTATCAAAAATATTCACACCTTGTCTACACCTCCTTTCACAGACTACAGAGTATACACAAGCTGAGAAAGATAAAAAAAAGGGTCAAGTATGCAAAGTAACAGTTCCAAATAATTCAATAAAAACTTTTAAAAAGTTAATGAGTTAAAGAATATTCTATGGTGTAACCTAAATTCTTTTAACTTATCTATATAAAAAAATAAAAAAAACTATTTGCCAAAATAACTCAAGGGATTCACAGCAAGGGATTTTAAGCAGGCATCTTCTGGCAAGGCTTTTCTAGCAGACACCTTCATCATTGGCTTTCTTCTTGTCTATTTCAGGTGCTTTGTTCCACAGACAAATGCATCAGCTGAAAACAAAAAGGGACACTATGCAGAGCAACAAGCAAAAAAAATGTTCAAGATATTTAATATCTATTCAATTTAATTTGAAAAACTACTTGCCAAAATATCATTGCCAGGGCTTTGAAGCAAGGGTTTTCTAGCAGGCCCCTCCACCAATGAATTTCTAGCAGGCCCCTCCACCAATGAATTTCTAGCAGGCACCTCCACCAATGAATTTCTAACAGGCACCTTCATCATGGGCTTTCGGCATGTCTGTTGCTTTGTTCCACAGACGAATGCATCAGCTGAAAATATAAAAGGGACACTATGCAGAGCAACACAAGCAAAAAAATGTTCAAGATATTTAATATCTATTCAATTTAATTTAAAAAACTGCTTGCCAAAATATCATTGCCAGGGCTTTGAAGCAAGGGTTTTCTAGCAGGCCCCTCCACCAATGAATTTCTAGCAGGCACCTCCACCAAGGGATTTCTAGCAGGCACCCTCAGCATGGGCTTTTTGTCTATTTCAGGTGCTTTGTTCCACAGACAATGCATCACCTAAAAACATAAAAAAGACACTATGCAGAGAAGCAAGCCAAAAAAAATGTTCAAGATATTTAATATCTATTCAATTTCATTTGAAAAACTACTTGCCAAAATATCATTGCCAGGGATTTGAAGAAATGGTTTTCTAACTGGCACCTACAGCAAGGGTTTTCTAGCAGGCACCTCCACCAAGGGATTTCTAGCAGGCCCCTTCACCAAGGGATTTCTACCAGGCACCTTCAGCATGGGCTTTCTTCATGTCTGTTTTAGATGCTTTGTTCCACAGACAAATGCATCACCTGAAAACAAAAAGGGACACTATGCAGAGAAACACAAGGCAAAAAAATGTTCAAATTATTTAACATCAATTTAATTTGAAAAACTACTTGCCAAAATATCATTGCCAGGGATTCGAAGCAAGGGTTTTCTAGTCGGCACCTCCGGCAAGTGTTTTCTAGCAGGCATCTTCAGCAATGGTTTTCTAGCAGACACCTCCACCAAGGGATTTCTAGCAGGTACCTCCAAGGGTTTTCTAGCAGGATGGGCTTTCTGCATGTCTATTTTATTATGCTTTATTCCACAGACAAATGCATGAGCTGAAACCAAAAAGGGACACTATGCAGAGAAACAGTAACCAACTGATCTCCCATGGCAGATTTTTTAAAATTTACTTATAAAATACTTGCCATTATAATTGAAAATCTTCCTTTTTCCATTGTCTTGTGTATTTATTACCTGCTTTGTTTTTTGGACTTCATCTGTTCTTCTAGTTATTATAATAATAATACTTATGTATACTCAGCATTTTGAAAAGAAAGAAAAAATTAAATTAAAATTATAGGCTACACGCTAAAATTAAATAAAAATATACAAAAGAATAGGATGTATCAGCTTAATACTGATTTGAAATTTAATAAAGATTATTGTTATAGCCTAAATGAAACAATTAACACCTTTAATCCCAAGAGGCTGTCATTACAAATCTTTTCGTAAGTAGGCCCAAGCTCGTTTAGGTGTCAAAATCAGCATGACTACAAAATAAATAACTATAATAGCTAAAATTATAATTAAATGTCCTAAATACTGGATTGTTTTCCTTTTATTAAAAATACTAAATTGTCTCCCTTATATTTAAAAGTAAGTAGACATTTTTTTTTTCACAAAATACTTGCCTTAAGAATTGAAATGCTTGATTTCTCATTGTGTTATGTATATCCCTGGTTTGTCTGTTACTGTAAGAGTTTTGGACTTCAACTGATCCTCGAGTTGTTGAATTCTGTGCACTCAAAAAGAACATCTAGTTATCTTAAAAATATACACACTATAATTAAACAAAAATATACATAGGAATAAGATGCATCAGCTTCATTATTTTTAGATTTATTAAAATTGTAAAAAAAAAATATGGGACGTGTATACAAAACAATTTCAAAACCTGTAATCATAAGAGACTGACATCAAAAGTCACTTCCAAGTAAGCCCTAGCTTGTTTAAGTGTCAGTAAATCCTCAGAATGTACTTTATCTTAGTCTGGAATTCAGCAGAATGTACTTTAACTTGGTCTGGAAATCAGCAGAATATACTTTAACTTGGTCTGGAAATTTTAAAAAGAACAACGAAATTAATAGCTATAATGATTACAAATAGAAAACAAAAAATATAGTAAACACTAGGTTGTCTTCCTTATATATAAACAAAACGTAATTTAGTAGTAAGTACTCTGCATACCTATCTGAATTCAAATATGATAATGAATGGGCTGCCTAAATGAAGAAGATAAGTATGTCTAAGTGGAGATACTGGAATTTTACTAAGCTAGTTTATATAGGGCCTATTATTGAATAGAAATTGTTCTTTAAATGCTCTGTTAAGATATAGAAGTTGTGTTCAAGTTTTTCTTTAGCAACATGGTAAACTAATCATTAAAACAAAAAAACTATTTTAATTTCAACATTAAAAACACAATTAGCATGCATAAAACTAAAGATTTTATCAAATAAAAAAAAATTAGATTAAATGTTTTCTTGAAGTTTACCTGTACTTTCATAACTGGTCTGTTCTATTTAGTGCATATACATCAAAAGAAGAAAATCTAATTTTTAAAAAAGAATTAGACATCTTATAGCTTTCTATATGTAGCTTTCAAAACTTGCCTTTTACTCAAGTTGGCCTTTTACTGAAGTTGGTTTCATTAGTCTGCATGCTGCTCTATTTCTAGAGCAATAGGATGTACTCTGGATCTCCATCTGAAAAATATGATACAAGAAGAGATAGAGCATTTGGCCTGCCAAATCAAAGATTTTAGTTTAAAGTTATAGTGATACTGAAATTTGTACTAAACTACTGAATTATTCTATATCTACAAATTTTATGTGAAGAACATTGTACCAAGTTAGAAAAATAATTTTAAAAGTATGTAAAAATAAAAAAAAAAAAAAAAACTGAAAAAAAAAAATTCTCTTTATGTTAGTTGAACACTAAGATATTCTCAACTTGCATTCAAAAACCAAGAGAAAAAAAGAGAAAACTATATTACTAGCTTTGCTGGTGTTTATCTGGAGTTTCATAGCTTTCCTATATAATGCATACATCAAAAGAACAAAGTTAAGTTTATACAGCTAATACAAGGCATTGTAAAAGACTACTTGCCGTATAGAACAAAACTTGTTACATCTTTGCAGTAGTTTTATATTCTGCCTGTTCCTGTTTGGTTCCATTAATCAGTATGCTGATTTCTTTTATGAAACATTATTTAAATCTTCTCTGCAAACTTGATCTGAAGAATGTAATGAAATGTGATAATGAATAAAATAAGCATTAGGCTGTTTAGCCAAATATTTGTTTAAGTCTTAGTGGAGATAATAGAATGTCAGTTGTATAGTCAGGAATAGATCTTGTTCTATAAATGCTATGCCAGAAAAATAAGCTTGTATCATGATTATGTTATGATAATGTGGAAAATAGTAGTAGAAATTTTCTTAGTATGTTATTGAAACTATTTTCTCAATAAGCATGCATAAATCAAAAGATTACAAAGAACAAAAAAAAAAGGTTATACTTGCTTTGCAGAGTTTTACCAGTAGGTTCATTTTCTCTGTTCTGTTATATACATAGGTCAAAAGAAACAACTTGTAATATCTAAATTAGAGTACTTTTAAAAGACTACTTGCCTTAAGGCAGAAAAAGACTTTTAGACATCTTTGCAGCCAATATTGACATGTTTAGATATTTTGTCTGTTCCTATTAGATGGTGGTTCTATTCATCTAAATCCTGCTTCAGAGTGCTAGAATGTTATATGCAGCCTGATCTGTAAAATTTTAATTTTTAAGATGATTGTGATGAAAAAAAGAATAAAACATGGAATAGGATCTAATCAAAGATGTGTCTAAGTCTTTTTATATGGAAATAATGGAATTTTTTAATAAACATGATAACTCCTAAATTAATCTTGCTTTTAAATGATATAGTAAAGAAATAAAGTTGTTATAAGATTACACCAACAAGGAAAAGTAAAAATGTATTCAAATGTTACTGGAAAAATAATATTCTCAATTAGCATGCATAAAACAACAGAATAACAAAAAAATATTACTTGCTTTGCTGAACTGCATAATCAGTTTTATAGCTTGCCTGTTCTGTACTATGCATATATCAAAGAGAAAATAAAAATGTGTTTGTAATGGGTAAATTATACTAATTTTAAAGACTACTTGCCTTTAAAAGAAAAAGAGTTGTGGACTGTGCTGCTGTTCCAATTAGATAATGGTTTCATTTAACTTTATTCTGTATGCAACAGTGCTTGGATGTGCTCTGAGACTTGATCTGAAAAAATTTGTATATGATGATGAATGGATTCAACACTGGGCTGCATTTTAAAAATGTCTTACTAGAGATAATGAAATGTGTACTAAACTAGTTTGATCAATGGAATTCATCAAAATTGTACTAACAAGAAGGAAAAAAATAGTCATTAAGTGAACAAACTCAGAAATTTTTCTTAAATGTTAAACTGTTATTTCAACATTGGAAACAAACATATTCACATTAGCATGCAATCAACAACAGTTAATTTTGTAAAAATAAAAAAAAATTACTTGCTTTTCTGAAGTTTTTCTGTACTTTTATAGCTTGACTGTTCTGTATTATGTGGCCTATACATAATAAAACATTTAAAAAATAACAATTGTAAAATTTGAAAGGAACAACTTGCCTCCAACTTTTGGACTTGCTGGCTGATATCTAGCTCTCAATGGAGATTGTTTCTTTATTAATGTGTCTGCTTCTTTAGTCTTACATTAATCTGTCTGCTCCTTTCTTTACTAGAGTGCTAGGATCAAATCCACAACTGGATCTGAAAAATATGTGATAATGAGTAGGTAGAGACCACCCAAACAAAATTTTTAATCAAAGGATACTGAAATGTATACTGAACTAGTTTGGACACATGAACTTATCTCTAAATACAATGTGATATGAACAATTTTGTATCAAAAGTTATACAAACATGTTACAAATAATTACCATGCAATTAGAGAACTAAGAAAATTATTCTTGGAATGTTATTTGAACATTGAAACTAGCATTCTCAAGAAGCATGCTTAAAATAAAAATGAAAAGGTAACTTGCTTTTCTGAAGTTTATCTGCAGTGTCATAATTTGCCTTTTCTGTATATAGCCTATATTATGCATACATCAAATGAAACAAAGTTAATTTTAAAATGATCAAAGTATTTAGAAGAAAAACTTGCCTCAAACAAACACACACAGTTATCAAGCCCAGCAGTTTACTCTATGGAGCTGGTTTCATTGATGTATAGACTGCTCTATTTCTATAGCAATTAATAGACATCTGAAAAATAAAATGCGATGAATTGAGTTGCCATACCAAAGATGTCGACTTTCAGTCTTTATAGAGAAATACGAAATTGTACTGCTATTTCTAAATTCTGATTAATTATTCTCGCTCTAAAATTGATATGTGAAGTGACTGAAGCTGTATCAAGATAATTCAACAGACCACCAACAAGCTTCATGGAATGACAAAAGGAATATCCAGCTTTTTTGTTAGAATTTGTCATAGACCGTAGAGCAGGAGAGTCTACGAATATTTTAAAAGCCTTTCGAGGTCAGCTGATTAAAACTAAACATGTAGCGTACCGCGAAAACCAAGAATTGTAGACTTTTCATAACCTCTTCCTTCTCCTTTTAGTTTTGAATGGAGTTTCTACTGTGCAGATTCTATACTGACTATGACACAACGTTTATACGATCTATTAGATCTTTAATCTAAAATAGATTCAATGAAATGAAACGATTATAACCCAATGAATTTATTAATATTTAATAATCAACACAATAATCCATTGCGCCGAACAATAAATTAAATTAATGGTAAAAATCAATTAATCCACTCACAATAAATTAGAATAGTCTACTTTCTAGATGATAGATCTATCATCTTGACGATAGAAAACTTCTGTCTGTCTCTGAGTTTCTACACATCCCCACGAAGGCCTGTGTTAACAGCGCACGAAGATCTCACCAAAATCGTGTCGTCTGCACGAGAGAAAAGGGGAAGTAATATATATCTATGTTTTGGATCAAAATGGGTTCCATTAAGATTATATAGGCACTTGATTACGTTCGAATAAAAAAAAAAAAGGAGTAACAAGTTCTAGTTTATGAATATGATAACTGTTCCCGAAGAAATTCACTATGCAGAATCTATTTAAATATAGATCTATATCGGATTGGTAAGGTGTAGCCTACCTATAAGACCTCTATATAGATCTAGTATTGTATTGACGGTGATAATTCAAATTTCTACCCTCACCCATAAACCTTTCAAGATCGACTGTGATGAAGTAATCAATGAGGCGTAAATTCCTTATAACATAATTAAGCCTCATTTTTGGCCTACATGCTGGGGGCAGAGCAGCAGACCCAAAAATAAAAAAATTAAGCAAAGACTTATTATCATTGCTAATAATCTAAACCAGTGATGCTCAACGTAATTCGACCCGCGGGCCATTTTAATGTCCAACACTCGTCTCGCGGACCACATGACCGAAAGTTACAAAATTGAAATAAAATTGTTCTGAAACTATTTTGGTAAAGACTTTTATTATTTTCAATACTTAAGTAATAGGTTATTTGACAATTATACGTTTTTTACGCTTCAGAAAATAGCTTTTCATTTCTTTGCTTAAAATGTGAACAACAGTGAAGGTAGCTTTACCACCGAGTCAATTTGTGATCTCTTTTTGGTAAATATTATCATCGATTCTCCAATCTCTAGGTGTAGTTTAACATTTTTTTTTATTTTCGGCTCAAACCAAGAATGCTGCCATATTTATTTTTGGAATGCCTATTTTATGTTCTGATTTTATTAAACAGCCACATTTTCTTTATAAAATAAATATGTTGGCTTATCATGTTCAACAAAAAAAAGTAAAGATAGTTTCAATTTTCGTGGTAGATTCTACATTCAGAGTCCCATTTCATAAACACATAAATGTTAAAGATCATTCTGCTAATTCAACAGAGAAAAAGTAAGGGCCAAACATGGGTAAAGAAAATTTTTTATAACTTTTTTTATTTTGTCAGGAAGGGGATTGATACACTTTGGGCCGACGTTTCGGCGGGCCGGATGGAATCATGTCGCGGGCCGAATCTGGCCCGCGGGCCGTATTTTGGGCATCACTGATCTAAACCAATGTAGAGATTTACATCTCTCTATATCTATCTATCTATATATCTATCGATATATACATGCATCTATTGTGTAATTGTTACAGATTTTTATACTATTTTTTTTAAGGAGCTGATACTCGTGCTGCACTTTTGGTAGAATCCTCCTACTACATGAGTGATTCTCAAACTGTGGTCTTGAGATCGAATTGTATTTTAGGACTACATATGGAATATCAAATGTAGCCTAGGCTACTCATTCTATAAACTAGCCAAACAACTTATTTATTAAACATGTATTAAACTTAAAATATAATAAAAGGATTTTTACAAATATTTATTAGAGTTCAAACTGGGTATCAATTTTAAGCCATTATTGGCATTATGACAGCGCCAGCTGTATGAACGTAGGCCTACGATGTTACTGATTCAGCCAGCATGCAATGGATATAGGCCTATGATTATTTACTTATATTTTCATTATATGGAAACTATATGGACATCTTGGCTAGATTTAACTTTTAACACTAGACATAAACTTCAAATTTAGAATTGTTCTAGATCTATATAGTTTAGATCTAAAAACAAAATAGGGCCTATCTAGAACTACTTAAAATTATAGATTCAATCTAGAATATAGATGTAATATACCGTACGCACGTAATCAGTAATCAATTTACGTAAAAATGTAAGCAAGCTCATAAACTTCAATAACTGATTAGCTACCGGTTATGTTAATGTGCAAAATGGATATTTTGTCTCTAGATATAGGCCTAATGTTCATATTAACTGTTTAGGTACCGTTAAGGTTATGGGTAGGATAGAGTTAGGTTTTTCTAGGTACCGTATGCAAGCTTCTGCAAATAACTATAAAATAATAATTCAATTTATTAAGCGCTGTTAATAACGCACTATAAAACCTTGCAGGGGTAACTATTTTGTGTGTCAAAAGAGCTGAGTCAAAGATAATTACAACATTACGTTGTACCTGGACAATTGGATCATGGTAGTTGGTGATAAATACGAAATTAGTCGTACTTATAATTCTGTTCTAAAGTTGCTGCACGGCGGTCTGGAATTTCAACAAGAAAACAGCGCCCACTTTCTCTTTCTACTGCTTCATATCTCACAACCATCAAAGATATACCTTACTTACTATGCGTCCCAGTTATGACCACTGAAGCAATACACCACAGGTGCGTTATGTAAGTCACACTCATACGATACTACACACCCAAACCAATCAGCATTCACAAGAGGGGAGGGAAGTCATGTGTGGAAATTGAAAGAATATCAAGAAGTTGTGTGGAAAGAGAAAGTGGGGAATGAAAACTTAAGTCTTCATAGTAAAAAAAAGGGGGGGGGGAGGACAGAAGTTAGCTAAGACATCCAGACGATGGCATTTTTGACTAACGGCACATGGATGTCCCTCTTTGCTTTACCAGAGATAAGGGGAGGGAAGGAAGCTAAACGACTTCTGTGACCCGAGGTTGATTCTTTTTTATCTTCTGCCTTGGTCCAATGATTGGAAAAGTGTGTGTGTGTGTGTGTGTACAGTAGATGGACTGGGTGACAAACTCAGCTCTGCTATTAGCATATGATTTTATTCTTTCTGACTCACAATCGACTGGTGTCTGGAAATTTAAGCTCCCAGTAATTTAGGCACCCTGGACTGGGAAATCGCGCACTTTTTGACAAGGTAAAAAATTAGTCACTTTTCAATAGAGACTTAATTTGGAAGATAATTGATTTTTTTTAGCGCATGTTTTATTCCGAAAATACCAACAAATACGACTTTTAATAGAATGTTCATGATTCAAAAGAAAAGCTGACAAAAAAAAAAGAATGCTGAAGTCAATTCGGTAACATTTTTTTGTACACTGGGCCGTTTACACGCCTTTTTCTCAACTTCAACACATCGCTGGAATATCCTCATCAAAATAACCGGAACTAGCCTTAAACGTTTGCTTGAGACCCACTGGAGCGCCAGAGGAAAAGCCGTCAAGATGGTTAGGGATAAATTTTCTAAAATTATAGAAACTGGTGACATTATTAGCAGAGATGAAATTCATCGACTAGATCTGAAGCAGGTGGATTATTCGTTGCTATTCAGTCTATTAATTTTCTCAGCTATCTTGGATTTTGGGCTCCTGTATTAACTGAAATTAATGATGTGAAAGTCTACCTTCAAAACTAAGGATTGTCTATTCGAGACTGCTCACTCAAACTAAAAACAGAGACATTTTTAAGTAGTAATCGAGAGAACATCGCTGAAGCCAGCATTACCTTTGCCGGAAGCGTGTGCTCAGATCTGAGAATCAGTACAGAACCTCAAAAAACGTATTGGCCATAAGAAAAAGATGTCTGGTGAGAAAAGTGACGACTCTGTACTTACACACAAAGAAGAGCTACGAAGGGAAATTTATTCTACCTTGGACAGGATTGTTCTAGAAATAACTACATGATGTAGCATATAGATTTGAATTTTTGTCGCCTTCCCAGCTATTAAATCCTCAGGTCGAAATCAATCTCGATAGTACTCCTAGCGACATTGATAAAAACGAATTTCTGCTGGAGCGAAAGAGGCTTCAACGGTTTGTCACAGTTTCATCAGAAGCCTCCGAAACCGTTGAGCTCTTGAATGTAAAAAAAAATATCAGCTAGATGATTCAATCCCGTCATTATGATTCGCATATCAGCTAGATGATTCAATCCCGTCATTATGATTCGCATATTTTTTTATTATTGCGGTAAGCGTCGCTACATGCAAGTTTTTCCAAACTTAAACTGATCAAGAATTACTTGCGATCAACGATGACAAATTTACAATTTACTAATTTGGCCATTTTGCCCAACCGGGGCCGCCCCCCCCGAGAGGGCTCATTTTTATGTATTCTTATAACAATTTCTCATTTGACGATCATCATCATCATCATCATCATCATCATTATCATCTGTCTATTCACTTACGTGACAGTTTGCGTAATCAAAGCCCTCCACTGTTGTTCAGGTCAGCAGCTTCTCTTAGCAGGATTTCATTTTACGTTGTCTGGCTAAAGAATTATTTTTTTTGGACGGCCCTATCTACGTACTCCCAACTATAAATTGAAGCATGACTTTTGGCAATAAGTCATGTCTTACACTATGACCGAATCAGCACACAATTTGTCTCGTTATAGAATAAAGGCGTTTCTCCCAGTGGCGTAGCTAGGGAGGGATGGGGGATGGGAGAATTTGAAAATCTTTCCATCGTTTGGGGGCCCGGGGGGATTGACCTCTTTGGGGGCCCCTGCATTTTGCGTAATACTTGATTTCTAATGTAAAAAAAAACATAATTTGGGTGTCCCCTTCAAGTAGGGGTCCGGGGTGATTTTCAAATTCTCCCCCCCTCCCCCCCCACCACACTAGCTACGCCAATGGCTCTTCTTATTTATATTTCTAACTCCTTAGAAACTACCTTAGGTCTCGATACGTCTAGGTGTCCCTGGTTCAGCTGTAGTTACGAATAAACAAGTAACACTCGATCAAACACAGAGAAACTTTAATAATCATTACGGCATATCACAACCAGCTGGACTCTTTTTTTTTACAACTAACACACTTCCGGTCATTCGCGCATTCGTAAAAAATAGTATATATAGTCATACACAAATTCATCCGTGACACGAAGCAAAAAAAAAAAAAATTAAAAAAAAATCAAATTTAAGGTGCAGTGGTTTCTAGACTTTCGTGGGTCCAACTTTTCGTGGAAGAGCTATGCAATAGGTTTTCAGCGAATATAAATGGAAAAATACTCCGCGATTTATTTTAATACCACGAGTAGGCTAATATATACAGCATTTTTTTTTGGGGGGGGGGGGTGCTGAACACGTCATCGAAGCGAGACTTGTAGGCCTACCATCGGCAATGAGATTCTGAAAAGCTTTAAAATATTTTTTTTTTGTCTTTAAAACGTTTTAAAATAGATCGTTGAAAAAAAAGGGACAGACAAAATGACTAGATCTTGATCTAGATCTAAATATCGCACACAAAAAAGGCAACAGACTAGGATCTAGTTTTACTGACACACTTTTTTAATTATCAAGATACGTAACTTGTAAACAATTTGTCTGACGATAAAACAACTCTCTTGATCATGTTACTCTTCATTCTGAGAAGGTGTCTTTAGTCCACGAAGTTTGTTGATCATGGCGGGAGATGAAAAATGAAGCGGGATGTTCAAACGAGGGGTAGTCACTTGCTCGGCCAGGGCACTGCGAAGTGGGGCGGCCAGCTGGTTCTCAATCTCTTGGATCAGTCGCAATTTAGTTAGCAACTGGGTGCGGAAATACTGCCCCACTTCTTGACTGAAATTGAGAAACATTTATAAGTTGAATCATCTTTCATGTCAAAGTCATAAAGAGGGAAGAATATCTATTATCTTATCTTATAAATTACAGACGTTACTTCAAAAGAGAAGATGATTACGTCATACTTTTATCAACATGTAAATCTAGTGTTGTGTATTTATATTTCTTGTTGTGTGTTGTGAACTGATCTGTTCTACTGTGTCAAAATGTCATGGTGTCCTGGTCAGCTTGTGTGTGTGTGTGTACTGTGTTATTGTGAACTGTTTGGTCATTCTTGTTCAATAAAACCTAGAGTCTAGACATGCCTTCTAGTTGTGTTACATTAGGTTACTACATCTAGTTGTAGTAATTAGACACTTAAACTCTACTTCGTCATTGGTTCTTTTTGGCTGATTCAGACAACATCCATTGACTCTAATGGTACCAGGGAAGAAGGCGCTATTGAACGAATTTGTCCTAGCTTATTGGATAAGAAGATAAAATAACGGTAGCTTGTTTAGTGGTCAATTACTCTAATAGTTCGTGGATAACCTACTCAGGCCTGGAGGAACATTGCTGCCTAGTTGTGCAGTATGCGCGCTGAACTGACGTTCTAGTATCGAAATGGTTCAGGGTTCATATCCTGCCCGATGGGCAGCCAATGGGAAATGGGGTCACGGAGGTCACGTGCTATCCCCGTCGTTCTTATCTTATACAATACAGACGTTACGTCAAAAAAGAAGATGATTACGTCCTACGCGTCATGCATTCAGTCATGCATATTAACCAATGACTTAAATTCTGCCAAGTCACTGGTTTTACTGGCTAGCTCAGGCAATCCATTGCATGCTCTAATAGCGCTAGGGTAGAAGGAGCTTTTGTACAAATTTGTCCTAGCATATGGGACGAGGAATGTGCCTTTTTCTGTGTGTCTTTCTGAGTATTTTATTAAATTTTGTTTTTGAACTTATCTTATACAGGAGGTTTGGACTAGTAAGTAAATTATCTTAAACTCTGAAGGAACATCCGAAACATTTTACAAACATTTTACCGTTGGGGAAACACTATATAGAAGAAGAGTAAAAGACAAATTACAGTAAGCTAGGTCAGCTCTTATAGCCCCTATCGAAACTCTTCAGTAATCAGAATCAAATTCCCTCAATAAAAGATACCATAGAATGCAATCTATATCACTTACCGACCCTCATGTTGAAGAGACTTTGATAAGAGTGTCATAAAACACTGTGCAAATATTTCGATCCAGTTTTTTTTTTTTTAGAAATTAAGGGAGAGGTCGAAGACAGTAACACCAGACATATGTTGTAGGCAAGGCATTAAAAAATGTTTTTTTTTTATAATCCACTCCGTCTGTTTGGTACACATTTTGTACACGTTACTTCTCCCACTTCCCAGTCTGGGATTAAGTTGAAACTTTGCCACAATTATTCATAGTCTCTAACCCTAAACATGAATCAATCAAAAAAATTAATAAATTAATGGATTTTTCATGTATAAAAGGGTATGTACATTTTACACTGTTGAAATAAACGGCTGTATATGTGCAGTTATTTCCCTTATATTAAAAAATATTTTTTTGCTTGTCCTATGTTTAAAACATTCTTTCAGAGTTGAAGATTATTACATCCAACCCGGGATGGCCGAGAGCAGGGTCTGATCCAAAGACCTTACGAGACGACAGTCTAGAGCGCATACCACAAGAGCATGCACCCATCAATGGGGGGGGGGGGATCATGTACTACAATTTACTAGAATTGTAAAAATGTTTTGTTTGTAAAATGTTTTACATGTTTCGGAAATTCCTTCAGAGTTGAAGATAGTTATTTCCTAGTCCAAACCTCCCGCAGGACGACGGGGGATGGGAGCGGGCAGGGTTTGAACCCGGGACCATCGGTAAATCGATACGACAGTCCAGCGTGCAAACCGCTCGACCAGGCAGCCATCCATTGTTTGTGTGTGTACTAATGACAACAACAAAAGTTATCCTTGTAAAATCATGTTATCGCCTTTCGACTATTTTTCAAAACAGGAAATGAAAAGACAACAACGAAGTTTCTCAGAAAGCTGAATTGGAATGAAAACTTGAAATCGAATTTGGCATATGATGACGTTCAAACTAAAAGCTACTTCAAGACAACTTCAGGTCAAGTTAACCTACAGAGAAATTCATCCTTGGTAAGAAATGGGCCAAAAAATTGAGAGGCGTGGTGGATAGATAAAAGAAAAACAATAACTCTGGTCTAGAGAACTTTTTATCCGACCAACTTTTTAACTTCATTTAGTGATGATTTTCATATTAAAGATTATTCGCAGTTGTCTGATCTTAGTCTAGAGTCTAGAGTTTGATTTTGAATGTGATTCTCTAGCGCTAGCTCTATGGCCACATCACAAAGTCCTCAGGGCTCGCAAAGACCATCCTTCAGGGAACAGTTCCAGGAAAAAGATAAGGTAGACAAAGAAAATTTAGCGATGGGAAAATAACATAAAAGAATGGACGAGCCTGCAATGGAAAGAGATTCTATCCAAGACAATAGGCAGAGAAGAATGGAGAAATGTGGTCAACAGATCTTGTGTGGTGCACCAACGGTCCAACAGACTAAAGAACACGTGAATGTGATATAATGATATAGATAGTAAGCACTGCACTTGTAATCTTCAGAATCAAAGACATTGTCATTATTTTATAGCTCTATCATATATTTTTTATGTATTGTTTATCAATGCTTCCATATTATGTACAACGCATACATCAAAAAAAAAAATTGCTATTTGTTAATTAGCCGCCATTTTATGACAATCTTCACTACTTACTATCTGGCCAAGTCCAAGTAGAAACTCTTGATAGCAGCTTCTCTGAATTCTCGCAGACGTGTCTCCATTAGCATAATGTTCTCCATCACTGGTACTGGCAAAACTAGAACAGTTAAAATTGTGTAAGTACTTGTTGGCAAAACAGGTACCAGTAGCGTAGCTAGGGTGGGGGGAGGAGGGCGGAGAATTTGAAAATCCCCCCCGGGCCCCCACCTAAGGGGGACATCAAAAAAGAAATATTACGCAAAATGCAGGGGCCCCCAAAGCGGTCAAGCCCCCCGGGTCCCCCAAACGATGGAATATTCCTAGCTACGCCCCTAACAACTATCATAATGTTAAAACTATACAAAATTTGATGGACTCATTGTTTTCCTGATTTTTTTTTCTTACTCTTAAAAACTTAAATTAAAACATATATTAAAACTTAATTTAACACAAATATTATACGTGAGCCATTTATCGGATAAAAAAAACAAAAACATGTGAGATATTTTATGAAAATTTATATTAAAGAATTAGAAATATTGTGGGTGTAAAAAAAAAAAAAGTATTAACTAAGAAAAAAATTCATCTGTTCCAGGGGGAATAACTCCTTTTAAAAAACACATGTGGCCAATATTATTATTTAATATCAAGTGTGTTTCGATGACTACTGAATGTTGGACATTGCTTTTTAGTTTAAAACAAAATACATAAAGACGAAAAGTTCAGGAGAGAGTTAGAGTGAAAGGGTGTGTTCCAACTGGCCAGGGACTGACCGACAGAAAAAAATTAAATTTCATGGTTATATCCCTTGTGTGCTATTGTACAAATGTTTGCTCTAGTAATTTTTTTTTTTTTTTTTGTAATGCACAATTGTAAAACAAATTTCCTCACGGATAATAAAGATTATTATTATTATTATTATTATTATTATTATAGATTATAGTTTTTAAAAGTTTAACTTACCGACTGGACCTCTTGTGTTGATTGTTGGCTGATTGGCTGTTAGGAGGGGAAAAGTACAAATGTCAGTTGTTTTTTTCATTGCTAAATCGTTAATAATAATAATAATAATAATAATAATAATAATAATAATAATAATAATAATAATAATTTATGTGAAGGAATCGAGGAACTTGACTCTGCCTCCCTTTATAAATATCTTGGGATAAACCAGAATGCCAAGATAAACCATAAAAAATTAAAAGAGGACTTTCTTGGTAAATACAAGCAAAGAATTAATAAAATTCTCAATACAAAACTGTCTGGCGGTAACCTCATCACTGCAATAAATAGTAGGGCCGTCCCAGTGCTCCTATACACTTTCGGCGTCCTCAAATGGACTGACACCGACCTACACGACATTGACAGGCTCACGAGGAAATTATTAACCAAATTTCGATGCCTACATCCCAAGTCCTCCACCATAAGGTTATACCTGCCCAGAAAGGATGGAGGCCGTGGATTGCAGAACATCTTCAAACTGTGTAAGATGCAAGTATCAAAAATACGATCAAAACTGCACGCCTCCAGCCAGGGGCGGCCCTAGCAGAGCGCGGGGTCCTGGGCGAGAGTCTTGTGCGGGGCCCTTAGCCGTAAAGGTATACTATATATATATATATATATATATATATATATATATAGATATAGATATAGATATATAGATATATATATATATATATAGATATAGATACATTGTACTCCATATCGCTAACTGGCTAATCAGTCTCTAACACAGTAACAATAACAATACAGTATGTCCGCCTCACAGCTGTGGGTCTTATTTTTGTAACAAAGCATAGAACATTACGTAGGTACTGCTGGTTTACTATTGGCCGCCGAAGTACATTATATACTGTATTTTAATTGTTCTGCATTAACAAATGCAAATAAAAAAGAAAACACTCGCGCACTACTAATATTATGTCTCCTCTCTCACTCTGCTAATTGAAGCAAATAGGATGTTCTATAAGAATAAAGTGTGCTATAGAAGCTACAGTGGTTCATACACTTTTGAAGACCCGACTTTTGAGTAAAGGTCCACCCAGGCAGGGCCGGTCTTAGGCCACTGCAACCTATGCGGTCGCAGTGGGCCCCGCGCTTTGATAGGCCCCGCGCTAATTCAAGGTGTAATTATTGAATTGCAAAATATATAAAAAAAAAAAAACATTCCTGGAAATCTCTTGAATTTATTACAATCTCACTTATACAATTCTCCAGAAAAAAAGAGAAAATAGTCATTTGTGGGTGTCATTCATTGCGGAAAACGCCAATCCTACGCGCGATAAAATAAAAAAGGCATTGTCAGCTTTCATATAATAAAATGTAATAATCGGGCGAATTTTCATCTTAATCGGAAGTGCCAATTCTTTCGTCACTGGCAAATAAATATGCCATTGGTTACAAGGTTCGTAAAGTACATATCGCAATTTTTAAAAGTCGAATTTTTTCTTTTATGAAATCTTAATTTTCACTTATAATCCTTATTCCCACACAAACTAGGCCCCGCGCAATCAGTTTCGCATAGGGCCCCGCTATTGCTAGGACCGGCCCTGCACCCAGGCAGGTAAAAAGGCAGGTTTCAATATTTTCAGAAAGCACATTAGAATGAAATTCTATCAAAGACAAATGACAGAGTATAATGGAGAAAGAAGGTTGACAGATCTTGTGTGGTGCCCCAGCGGTCCAGCAGACTAAAGGATAGGTGAAATTGAATGTGAAGTTGAAATTCGCTTCTTCTACCAGATTATGACACTTGATAATATGAAAAATTACTTATTAATTGTTGTACTTATATAGATTCTAAATAGAATTTTTCTCTTTAAAAAAAGTAAAAATTTGTGTGTGTGTAAGTGTAGTAGTTAGTCTAACAGAACTTACTTAACTTAGCAATAAAAATTTAAAAAAATATTTATTGAAAAAAAAAAACTTTTGCATAAACCTGTTTAAAAAAAGGGTAAATAGTCATCTCCTACATTAAAGAGCTTCCCGTGTTTGTTACTATTAATAGTGAAAAGTTGTAAAAGTGGTGTATTTTTCTGAAAGAAACTGCTTGCGTAAGTGATTTTAAAAATGAGATTTTTCGATTTTAGAAAAGAAAAAAGGATCCGTTGCATTATAACTTTGAATGGTCTAAAATATTATGATGTCGGATTTTCACTATCTTTTCTAGTTTTGGAGATGTAAACGGGATGGACGGACGGACTTACAGACATTCCACACAAAACTAAGAGCGTGTTCACCCCTTTCGGGGACCGCTAAAAATACTCCCGCGTTTTTTTGTTGTTTTTTTTCAACACGTTGACACGGATTTTCACACGGCCGCACTATGTCCATGCACAGTAGCCAATTGGAAAAAAAAAATTAATACGGCATCGCCAAACTTGATGGAAGCTGTTTTGCCGAAACAGCTGTAGAAGCACATCAACTGGGGATACTGTTTATATCGGAAAATATTATACGTTTATGAAATTAAACAGCCTACTGCGAAAATTTGACAGTCTGCGGTCTTAGAACGTATCATCAGCTACAGTCGAGAATACACTGTATAATTGTTGAGTTATTTTCAGTGCTTTTTTTTTTTAAAAAAAGGTGATGGTGCTCAGTGATGGATTGCCTAACTTTTTAACTACTAATACATTAATAATTAAGGCTAAAATATAAGAAAATTAATAATTTTTCCCGACATTGAAAAAAAGTGAAGTACGCCGTACCCGGTGTGACGGTAAAAAAAAAAGCACTGATTATGTTCATTAAAAAATCAATTTGTCAATAGTTGCATTTATGATACTACAAATGTTATAAATGACTCTTTCATTTTCAATTTTTCATAATGAAAAGAGTAGTTCAAACTTTATTACTACACATTTTCCTTATAAATATGAAAACCAGATTAAGATTGGTTGCTTCCACTTATATGTTTTTATTGTGAACTGTTGAATGATGATAGCCTCTTAGACTCGACTGTCTTTACCGAAACTGAACGGTATTTCGAAACCAAAAATGAATGTTAAGAGCTTAAATGGCAATCGGTATAATAAATATTGGAAAACTTGGAAAATATTAAGTAACAAGTCCTTGTTTATGATCACTAATTTAGTTTTCGAAAGTTGGTGACAATAAAATCTCACAGCGCGGGGCCCCCCTCAGGCGCGGGGCCTGGGGCGGTTGCCCCACTTGCCACCCCCTAAGGCCGCTACTGCCTCCAGCAACGAACTAATTTCCTTCCTACGCAGGTACGACTCCGATGCGACCCCTCTGAACCTACACAATGTTGATGTTAATATCGAACTGTACGACGCAGGGCATGAGATTCGTCAATGGGAAGAAAAAACACTCCACGGAAAATTCCCGGCTTTATTACATGGGGACAACATTGACAAGACCGCTTCCTTAGCGTGGCTCAAGGCAGGCCATCTCTATCCTGAAACAGAAGGCTTTGTTACAGCTATACAAGACAGAGTAATTAGGACAAAAAATTACGAAAAGCATATTCTAAAACTCAATGTTGTCGACAAATGCCGAAAATGTGGAAATGCGGGTGAGTCGATTGAACACATTATGGCAGGATGTCCTGCCCTATCGGAATCTGCCTACCTAGGTCGCCATAACCAAGTTGCAAAGTTAATACACCAGCACTTGGCTTTGACGCACAATTTGATCGGGAAGGATACTCCTCCTTATTACAAATACTCACCACAAGAGGTTCTCGAGTCTACTGATCACCTGCTGTATTGGGATAGGCCTATTTTGACCGACAAAACGGTAGATTTTAATCGCCCTGATCTGTTGCTTATCGATAAAAAAGAAAAAGCCGCTGTCATGATTGACATTGCCGTACCACTATCTCATAACTTAAGAAAAACTGAGCTGGAAAAACAGCGAAAGTATGTGAACCTAGGCTTGGAGATTAAGCGTTTATGGAAGTTATCTAAAATAACAATATACCCCATTGCATGGGCGCCCGCAGGATTTTTTGCAGGGGGGTGCAAGCACTATCGGATCCAGTGGGGGAGGGTGGTATGGGCGATCAACCCCCCCCTCGGCCGGGGGCCCGGCCCGGGAGAGAAGTAATGAAGAAGCTTAGGAATTAAGATATGTATTGTAAAGCCGTATTTTGTAATAACTCCCAAAATCCAACCATGTTTTTTTTTTCTCGGCGGTAACAACTCAATATCCAATATCATGTTTTTCTGCCAGTAGTCTCTCCTTCCTCGAGATGACATCTCTGACGTGTTCCTCGGGATGGTCAAGATGGTTTTTCATTATGCCATTAATGTTACTGCTGTGCTGCTGTTGAGCGGCCACTATGTTAAGTTGGAAAGACTGCAACACCATAGAAACTGGTTCAAGAACAGATGAATAATTGACGACAATGAAAAGACAAATCAAAAACACAAGAGGAGAAGACATTTATTAAACATGTGCAGTTTATCTGGTTCACTGGCAGTCGTAATTTTAAGATCCGCCAAACAGTAAAAGATCTCAAAGTTGAGACCATAAGCTTGAATAGATTCGTATTTTTCAGTTCATTGTGTCTCACACAAAGAGGTAAATGTAGCACCAACACTATTTCTAGGGACTGATACGGAAGAAGATTTCTAGCCATCACGGGGCAGCCTTGGCTGAGTAGTTTGTCCATGTATAGACTGTACAATGCCATTAGACGGTTAGACACATGTAGCATGTCTTTCTGAACCACAGGAACTAATCTAATGAGGTCGAATAGAATCGCAATCTACAAATCGAACACTCAAAGACATCTGCTCAGTGCATGAGATATCTGCAGTTTCATCGCTAAAATACCCAAACAAACGCAGTTAATTCATGATGCTGCAGCTTGTAGAGTTTGGGCTCTTGGTGCTGCCAGTGCTCCGCTGATCCAAATCAAAGTTTTGACTCGAATGACATTCTTGCATCTCTTCTATTGTAAACTGGTGCAAGTGTTTAACCCGCTGTTTTATCGAGCGCTGACGCCGACCGCAACTATATAGCATATATCACATCAAAAAAAAATGTTTCTAGACCTTAGCTAAATATAAACAAAAAATTGTAGCATTGTAGCATCTCAAGACGATTTTTGCCCTTGTCAACTTCTTGTATGACTAAAGCTTTGTACTTTCAACCTTCTTTCTACTACTATGATCGCTCTTTATGTGGATCTATCCAATGCCACTTTTTCCCAGCTGTTGGTGTCGATTTTGAAGAGCTTTACGTCGCCTTTGCATACATCAGTATACCTCAGCAGTGGACGACCAGCGGATCTCATGCCTTCTGTTAAATCACAACACAGAATGTTTTGTGAAAGTCGACCTTGTGGCATTCATAATTTCGATAGTATGTGCAAATATAAACAAATCGTCACGACTAACACGCTATAGAAAATTTGACACCCTTCATAGTGCAAAGAATAGCAAGCCTATAAAAAAAATCGTACATGGTCGAACATGAACTACAGATTTGCCTATTCTAGTTACAATAATAGCCAATAGCATATCTTTACAACTGTTTTTCAGTGGAAGCACTACTTTGTAAATTACTACACTTTATAATATTCTAATGATAGGCCTTTAGATTTAGATTTAGAAGACCAAATTTTCCTGAATATTAATTTATTAAACTCTTGCATTAATAATGCACGGGCATCCGTAGGAGAGTACATGATAGTGCACTTGCACCCAGGGCCGGTCTTAGCAATTGCGGGGCCCTATGCGAAATTGATTGCGCGGGGCCTAGTCTGTGTGGGAATAAATATAATAATTGAAAATTAAGCTTTTGCATTAGAAAATAAATTCAACTTTGCATTTAATCATTCTTTTTTACGTACAAAATTGCGATCAAGCTCACTTTATTATACGAACCTTGCAACCTACGGCGTATTTATATGCCAGTGACTATAAAAGTAACTAAGGTATTGGAATTTCCGGTTAAGGGGAAAATTTGTCCGATCATTAATTTTTTTTACATGAAAGCTGACAATGCCTTTTTTTTTTATCGAGCGTAAAATTGACTTTTTCAGTAATGAATGACACACACAAATGACAATTTTGTCTATTTTTCAGGAGATTTTTATGATTTTTAATTAGATTTTAATGTGCAGGACATTTCCAGTAATTTATTTTTCGTATATATTTTGCAATTAATAAATTACACCTAGAATTAGCGCGGGGCCCACTGCGACCGCATAGGTCGCAGTAGCTTAAGACCGGCCCTGCTTGCACCCCCCCCTGGATTCTGTCTGAATCTATATCCACGTAATAAAAAAGACAGATCTGGAAGATGTATTTTATTATTTAAAAAAAAATGGCTAAAATGTGGTTACTCGGAATTCAGAGCCGCGCACTTAAATGGTTGGCCATCCATTCCATACACCTTATCTACTTATTTCTACTACTACATTAACCAGGGGAAGCACTACTTGTTCAGTTGCTACTTAGAAATTAAGTGATTTGATTGTGAAAAAAAATTGGCTATAATTTGGCTATTCAGAATCCAGGGGGGTGCAAGTGCACCCCCTTGCACCCCCCTGCGGGCGCCCATGCCCCATTGTCATATCAACCGAGGGGATAATAACAACTGACCTCACAGATACCTTCAAGGCTCTGGGCATTCCTAGGAACATTCTCGTTGCCTGTCAGAGGGCGGTACTGCTGCAGACCTGCCACATCACCAGAAAATTCCTCAGTGGAAACTGATAAAGGGAATACAATGAATTTTGTTTCCCTTTAACGAAACTCGACCCTGGCTGCGCCAGAGAAAGAATACTCGTTCTTTTATAATAATAAATATCAGGTGGCCGAGCCTTGCTCGGTTTAATAATTTCATAAGAAAGGTTATATACCCGAAGTCATTTTGGGATTTTTTTTATAATTACGAAAATGAACGATCGGATAAAGACTACGAATCTGAAGAGTTTCTTAAGTGTTCTGTTTGTTCTAAATGTAAATTGGTACGTTCAGACATTTAATTTTGGAATTAGTATATTCAATTATGGCTTTAGTACGAAACATAGAGTGACGCAAACTTCTACGTTATTGGGTAAAACTGCAAAGACTTTCTTCCAAGCCAATAATAGTAGGCCTACGATACTATTACGCTGTCTAGACTTTAGGAGGACTTAAGAGACTTGATGTTTAATCACCATGTACAATTCCATATAGAACAAACAGAACACTAAAGAAACTCTTCAGATTATTTTACGGGATATGTGCCCTGTTCAGCCAGACTGTCAGACTATAAGAAGTGCATACCGGCTTTTGCCATCCATCTATCCCAGTGGTGTTACTGGTGCTACAGCCCATGGAAGGATATGGCCTGCTTTTACACATCCTCCATTCAGATATCTCCTAGGCCTTTCGTCACCACGCCCTAACCCCAAGTTTTTTACTGAGGTTATAGTTAAATCAAAAGTGGCTGCAGCGTACGCAAACTCTTTGACCGCTAGCTAGATATCTTGTTCAGTGTGAGAAAGTATAAGGCATAGAGCAACTGTGTAATCACCATTTCCTTTGTTTTGGTACGGGACATTAGACACTGAAGCATGAACACATGGTCATAATTTTACCAGCAAAATAATAGTTATAATAAGGCTTGACATCAAATCCAAGGATTAATGAGGAATCTACACCGCTCTACGCAATTAAAGTGTAAACAATATTAAGCAATTAAAACGCAATAACTAATCATACATCGGTACATTTAATTTCATGACTTTCCTTCCATAGTTCTATAATAAATCAATCTTCAATAAGATGGTGCGCAAATGCTTAATTAGGTCCATTGATATTTTAAAACTCGTTCTTGTTTGCATTGTACTAAGGTAAGCCTAGTGACGTAAGCAGCTTTTTTCCCGTTTACGTCATGAAAAACTTTCATTCATAAATTGGAAAACTTTCATTCATAAATTCTCCATGTCATTCATAAAACCTTCAAACCAAAATAATAATGAGACATTTTAAAACCGATATAACGGTCAAACTCGAGTTTTCCCGATGTGGCCAATGAGTTGAGAATTTTTTTCTCACTAACATTTAGATACGTTGAAATTTTAAAGAAAATCGTTAGAGCCGTTTTCGAAATAGAAGAAATATATATATATATATACAAGAATTGCTCGCTTAAGAGTATAGGATATCAGGTGGCCGAGCCTTGCTCGGTTAATTAAATGTCCTGCCCAGCCTGACTGTCGGACAATAAGAAGTTCATGCCGGCTTTTGCCATCCATCCATCCCAGTGGTGCTACAGCCCGTGGTCTGCTATTAGTTTTACACATCCCTTCATTCATCTTGTTTGGAAAGAAATATTTTAGTGTTCTAGGGTAAGCCTAGTGACGTAAGCAGCGTTTTTTCCGTTTACGTCATGGAAAACTTTCATTCATAAATTATTCTAACCAAAATTAATGGTCTGCTTTTAGTTTTACACATACCTTCATTCATATCTCTAAATGTTTGCAAAGAAATATTTTAGTGTTCTAGGGTAAGCCTAGTGACGTAAGCAGAGTTTTTCCCGTTTACGTCACGGAAAACTTTCATTCATAAATTTTCCATTTCATTCATAAATTATTCTAAGATTGAGACATTTTCATATCGAAATAACGGTCGAACTCGAGTTTTCCCGATGTGCCCAATGAGCTGAAAATTTTTTTCTCAATAATATGCAGATACGTTGAAATTTTAAAGAAAATCGTTAGAGCCGTTTTCGAAATAGAAGAAATATATATATATACAAGAATTGCTCGCTTAAGAGTATAGATAATAACGAAACTCGACCCTGGCACTGCCAAAGAATGAATACTCGTTCTTTTATCATAATAATAATAACGAAACTCGACCCTGGCACTGCCAAAGAATGAATACTCGTTCTTTTATCATAATAATAATAACGAACCTCGACCCTGGCACTAGAATGAATACTCGTTCTTTTATCATAATAATAATAACGAACCTCGACCCTGGCACTAG
>JADKLZ010031323.1:7660-31117 GCA_021533235.1 Biomphalaria straminea | reverse complement strand
TCTGTCTGTCTGTCTGTCTGTCTGTCTGTCTGTCTGTCTGTCTGTCTATCTATCTATCTATCTATCTATCTATCTATCTATCTATCTATCTATCTATATATATATATATATATATATATATATCTGCATGTATGTTATACAGTACATAATTAAATTTTTTTAACAAAATGTCACCTTTAGCGATTCTTTTGACGCCTTCAAATTTTAAACTGTTGTATGGACTTCTGGGTAATTGTGATCTGTTGCCGTCTGGATATGTCCACAGTGGTGGCGTTGGCAGCGGTCTGGGCTCAATCTCATTGGCTGTCGCCTTTTTTCGTTTCTTATTATTACAATTATCTGCTGGCGCAACAAATGCTGATTAAAGTTTTTAATATACAGTTGTAATAGAAATATCAAAAGACCCTGCCCTTATTATACATTCTGTATTTTATATATGCATTGTCAGTAATTAGACATTATTGTGGAGAAATGCAAATGAGTTTGGGACACGTCTCGTGCCAGGGGAGCTAACATATACTAGGGAAACTATACTGAAATATTCGTACAAAATTATGCCACGAAAGAGCTTGTGGAACTACATGAATGCATGTTAACTCAAAGAATCTCATTATCTACACATATACAAAACAATACCTAGATAAAGAAACAAAAGAAGTCAGTGCGTTGACCCTCACTATTAGATTTATTGATTCAAAGGTGATACAAAAACTGCATGGAAAAAGGGAAATAACTTTAAAAGAAGTTCAGGAGCAGGTTTGAAGTGATCCCTGTCAATTATATAAATATTCTGATATAGATGTACCAATTTTAACATGTTAACGAATTTCGTAAATAATAATAACGTGTTTAAAACAATCATGCAGATTTGACACATGTGAATAAATAGAAGACTACTTGCCCATACCTCTATACCTGTCAACTATGAGAAGAATACAAATAATGAGGAGCGCGAACAGTAAAATCGCCATAGTTAGCAGCAGGTACATAGAAGTTCCCCATCCTGTAGAAGAAGAAACAAAACAGAAACAAAAATGTCTTTTCTGAAACGAATCAGTAAGGTTATTGAACATGAGAATGTCTTTTCTGAAACGAATCAGTAAGGTTATTGAACTGAGAAGTCAGTGAAGCATGGTTAGAGTTCCAGTACACATAAAAAATTGGCACATTGCGTGTCCATAAAGGGCCTAATAAGGCGGCATTTAGGCCTATACATATTGAATTATATAGCCATACGTATATTATTTTACAAGCTGAATAACATGGCTTATTATAATGATTGTCTTAAGTAACGTTTCTAAACTATCGGAAAGCCCACATCTTTCTCTGGATGCTCATGAGCAAATGACTTTAATGCTTTAGAATGTGTAATAACGTCATAATGTTATTTTATTCGGTAGTAATCTTTTATCCACTGCACGATTAGTATAACCAAATACTTAGATATAGAGTCTCCTAAAGAATATTTACAGCAGTTTACCAGCAGCTCATATTAGACCAAAGTTACCCAGTGCCCAGATATTAGTACGAGGAGTCAGCCCCTTACCCTTTTAAAGCTTCAATATAAATGCATTTAATAATATAAATTATTCTTAAAGAATGTCATAATTTAAGGGGGAGGCTCTATGCTGCTGCACAATCCTGAACTGCTGTTAATGGCAGTCACTACTATGAGAAGAATACAAATAATGAGGAGCGCGAACAGTAAAATAGCCATAGTTAGCAGCAGGTACATAGAAGTTCCCCATCCTGTAGAAGAAGTAACAAAATTTATGATTCAAGTGTATCTACTGTAGGTACGTGTCTTCGATTGTCTGAAGTGTGTCTCTAGGTCTGAGTGTTACGTCATGCGAATGGAATACGGGATTAGAGATTACGTACAACTATATACTATAATTATGACGCCATTACATTCGTCGAACATAATGAACGGCTTCAAAGCAGCGTGCTCAGTCTTAGATCCAATTTAGCTACTTTCATGCACATGCAACATGTTTGTTGTTAGTAACAAAATGATTTGTTGACGGCGCTTAATTAAACCAAGCATTAAGCAGTGTTAGTAAATGAAAAGTAAAAAAAGGAGATGGTTTCAGTAGTTCCCAAGGTTTGTTTTTTTTTACTTGTAGACACATTTGAAGTCTTTGTGTCTTGGTCAATTAGACCACTTTGGAAATCACTGGTTTAGACATGAGTTATTTTTTAAAGATTGTCCGTCACTGTAGCGGGCAATGGCAACAGGACGCTGCCACACTGGACACTTCACTCAGTCTTTGGACAGAGCAAGCATAAAGCAAGGGTACTGGATGCCACATGGCGTAAACACCAGAAGTAGAAAGAAGGGTGAAAGTGCTACAGCGTCTGGGGATTGCAGATTATAAAAGATTGGCCTCTTTAGTCGCTCGAGAACTTACAAAGGGAAAAGATTGTCTATCGAAACGTAAAATGCCACAGAAATCCTTCATGGTACCATGATAGAGGCAATCAAACAGTTTGACAGATCGGACTGAACAGTCTCTTTTTTTTCCCAATAGCTTCTGGGTAGCTTGCTTACGGAAGACATGGAAAATTGAGATTGCTGAAATCATCACAACACTATCCCTCATACCCACATACAATGTCAGTCAAGGTTCAAGTGAATCCTCTGCACATTTTAAAACTACATTTGATTTCAAATCGGTATTTTTTTTTCTTATGTATTTCAAATGGAATATGTTCAGTGAGATGAACTGCGCAGTGGTTTCCAAATCAGGGAGCTCTCCATATAGTTTTTTTTTTATTGGGGAGTTTTGGGGCCAGTGTCTTGTAAGGGCCTCTTGGTAACGAGAGCAGTTTTGGAGGACATGGTCAGCATACTCTGGTGACACTCCATGTGGGCAGATGTCACTGGTTCCAATTTTGAGCTTCCGGTACATGTGTTGTCGCATTCTGTTGTGTCCGGTCCTGAGTCGAAAGATTAGACGTTGATCTTGTCTGGACAGCTTATAATAGGCGTCATCTTTCTTGTGATTTGGATGAGAGCTTGTCCATTTCTCATTTATTTTATTTACAGTTAGTTTCTTTATTTCTTCTGGATAGAGTGAAATGTTTTAATTGCGAGTTTCTTCTCCCACTTTTGACAAGTGTGTCAGCCTTTTTATTTCCTTCTAGGTCTATATGAGCTGGTATAGGTCTACGTTGAATAATAGTTTTTATGCAGTTGTTGTTGAGCTTTGTAAGTGCTGTCCTGAGTCGTTTCATTTAAGTGGAATCAGAGTTTTCAAATCTTTGGAGGGTTGTTTTCGCATGTTGGAGTGTAACGTTCAATGTCAACAATATGTTCAATTCCATTCATTTAGGACTAGCTTGAGTGTGAGGCAAGGGCAGCAAATCTTGCGTGTCGTAAAACTTTTATTTGTAAAGATTTAGAAACTACACTTACAGCAGTAGTAGTGGCCGTGACCCCTTCCCCCCCCCTAACACCCACTCAAAATATAGTGGCCAATTTAGCGTAAAAAGAATCTTTACTTCCGCATATCTGTATACCTGTCACGCGATCGACCTAACACACATACACACACACACACAAGCGTCCATGCGATACAGTTATCTGCACCCGTTCTCTCAATCACCAACACACACACACACGCTATTCGCTCTGAGATAATATGCCTTTGAAAAAAAAAAACATATCCGTATTCGAAAGGAGACGAGGCGAGCGATAGGCTTCTCATAGGGCATGATTTGAACCATTTCCACGAAGCGCCATAGTCACAACATCCGCGTTAGGAAGAAAAAAAAATTCTACCGTGACGTAGTAGGTACATTCTCGCTAAACCCACAAGACTAGACTAGACTAAGGTAGGGGTTTAATCCTCAGTCAATATGGCGACCTACACAAACCATTGACAACTATACAAATCAGGGGGTGTTCATTGGAATATACGAGCCGAGGGCTTTATAACATTTATTGGAACAAGTTCAGAATGAATTTGTATATTTCTCTATTGTAAAGAAATGTAAAGAGAAAATAGAGTTGACACTTTGAGCTTTACAGTCTATCTGCTTTTTAAAGTACATATTTTTTAAATTGCTATTAATGCTTATAGCTTGCACAGTGCGCTATGGTCCAATTTTGCGAGCCAATGGAAGGAGGGGATCTGGAAGAAGGTTTTGTGCTGGCTTAAAAGGCGCTCATTAGGAACAAGTGAGGGTTTAAACTCGAGCCCCTTTATTTGGTGGCCAAGCCGTAGAAAGTGTTTTAGTTTCCTCTCGGCTACTTATTCAAAAATACCCCCCCCCCAATTACTTTCCACAGCTAATTACTTTCGTGTTTTAGACAACTGAAGAATGTGAGAATATGACAAAATGACCGTGTGGTCGTGTGGCTGTGTGGTCGTGTGGCTGTGTGATTGTGTGGTCATGTGGCTGTGTGGTCATGTGGCTGTGTGGTCGTGTGGCTGTGTGATTGTGTGGTCATGTGGCTGTGTGGTCGTGTGGCTGTGTGGTCGTGTGGCCGTGTGGCTGTGTGGTTGTGCGGTCATGTGGCTGTGTGGTCGTGTGGCTGTGTGGTTGTGTGGTCATGTGGCTGTGTGGTCGTGCGACTGTGTGGTCGTGTGGCTGTGTGGTCGTGTGGCTTTGTGGTCGTGTGGCTGTGTGGTCGTGTGGTCATGTGGCTATGTGGTCATGTGGCTGTTTTGTTATGTGGCTGTGTGGCTATGTGGTCGTGTGGCTGTTTTGTTATGTGGCTGTATGGCTATGTGGTCATGTGGCTGTGTGGTCGTGTGGCTGTGTGGTCGTGTGGTTGTGTGATTTATTATTTGGATTGTCGTCTGGATGGTCCCTGGTTTACTTGTACTTCAAAATTATAGTACTATAGTTGGTTAGTGAATCGTGCTAACAATGTCAATGCCGAGGGTTTGGTCCCCTTACCGTCCACATTCCTCTTTTTTTTTTCAATAATAAAAGAGTAAAATTTGAATGTTTAGTTGATGGTATAATTTGAGAGAGAGAGAGAGAGAGAGAGAGAGAGAGAGAGAGAGAGAGAGAGAGAGAGAGAGTTTAATGCACAATATTATTTATTTGTACTTAAAAACAATGGAAAATGAATAAATTGTATAGAAATCAGCAGCACTTAGTTCGGAATTCATCTTATCTTATATTTTAAAGACGTTACTTCAAGAAAGAAGATAATTACGTCCTACGCATTTCAGGCGTCAATCTAGTCAGACCCATGAATGTTAATCAATGACTTAGGCTCTGGTAAGTCGTTGATTTTCCTGGCTGATTTAAGCAACCCATTCAATTCTCTAAGGGCACTAGAGAATACGGAACAATTGTAAAATCCAGTTATGGTGGCTGAAACTGCATTTGTACCTCTTTCTCTGTGTCCTTTTATGTATTTCTTTAGGTTTTGTAAGTTATGGTCTTGTGTTCTATAATAAAGTTTACTTTTATGTTCTTGTTTTATTTGTAAAAATATTTTAATAAGCCCTAATGTTTTGCTTCATTTTTTAAAAATAATTTCACCCATACCGGGTTTTCATGATAGCTATTCATTTATTATTAAACCAAGATATGGATGGCTGCCTGGTCGAGTGATTTGCACGCTGGACTGTCGCTTCGATTTATCGATGGTCCCGGGTTCAAACCCTGTCCGCTCCCATCCCCCGTCGTCCTGCGGGAGGTTTGGACTAGGAAGTAACTATCTTCAACTCTGAAGGAACATCCGAAACATGTAAAACAAAAACAAAGATAGTTTAAGTTTTAGTCTATCTGTCAAAAGAAAAAAAACAACATGCTGTCTCCTCAAGGGGCAGTAACAACTCGATCTTGATTTTTTACTTTTATCTTACAAAAAAGGAGTTGTCCCCCTTTGTTTGTCTTTGTGACCTGAACATAAACCTAGGGTGGGCATACATTTTCTACAGGTGGCCACATTGAAAACATTTTAATAACTATCAGGCGACAATATTATGTCTATTCAAAATTTCAAATACCAATTTACAAAGTATGAAAATATGAATTAATAATTATGTAGTGTCAATTAATTTTGCACTTTAACATAGGTCAAATTCCAATTTGTTAATAAGATTTGGATACATGTACCCGAAACTATATGTTTGACCACATGTTAAAAGTATTATGAAGATACAATTTTAAACGCCCATATTCCGGCCAAAGTGACTAATGATACTACATGAGAAATAGGCGTACTGGTACTTAATAGACATTAGTTGCTTGAAATCAGTTTAGAAAAACAATACATATTATAATGATGGTACAATTATGACTAAATATGATTATTTAAATACGGTAACCAAAAAGTTAGACATTTATTATGACTGTTAGAGGTAGTTCTAGACAGTTCTAGTGATATTAAAAACTATTAAGAATGATACGCATAGATCTAGTTTAATCACAACCTTAAGTCTTCGTCCCAACAGATAGGACGAGGTGACGGGACTGGTTAAAAAACTGGTTAAAAACAACACCAGTTAATTAGTCATTAAGAAACAAAACAAACAAAAATAAATCCTTACCTTCTTTTATTTCGTTAAGTGTAGATTGGGAAAACTTTTGTAAATGATGTTCTGAAATAGTTAAAAAAAAACAAGAAAAACATTTTTTTAAAAAATATTTTTCGTAAACAAAATTTACAACTTAACCATTATCCAACTTAAAATATAACAAATTATTTAAAAAAAAAAATAAAAAGTGTTTTTAGCGGCCCCCGGTAGGGGAAAAAACGCTTTTAGTTTTGTGTGGCCTGTCTGCCCGTCCGTCCGTCCCGTTTAGATCTCAGAAACTACAAGAGACTAGTTTGTGTCCATACAAACTGCCTTTGTAATTTGTAACCTTGTTTTTTTGTTGTTTTTTTTGTCTTTAGAACTAAACATGACATAATGACCGATGGACGGCACAAGCACAATACGAGGGTGGCTAAAAAAAGAGTAAGCAAATAACGAAACAAATAAACAAAATTTAAAGCAATGCTACGAGAATAGAATGTGCAGATAAATTTAACTAAATAGGCCTACTTGAAACAACAGGAAGCGAACAGTAGTCATTTGGATTTTCATCTATAGAGGAAAAACTATAAATAGCCAACTTCTGGTGTATCCAGTGGACAGAATAAAGGAAGTGTTGTAGCAATATATATATATATATATATTTGTATGATAATTTTGTGCACTTTTAAGAACTACAGAATCAAATTTTCTACTTGTCTTACAGATCTGTGACGTGGCAATGAGCTAGTGGTTATAACGTTTCATTTCAGTGTTCAGACCTTCTACGACACTGGTCTGGATCGAGATGCACCCATAGGAGGCTCAGCGGCCTCTGATTTTCTACGCTCCATTGGGGTAAGGGGATATCAGGGTAAAAAAATGTCCGTGCTGCCTACTGGCCATCAGGAAGTAGTCAATCTTGAGTTCAATCTCGGGAATCGAACTCAAGTCCTTCAGTAATGTATCCGGGCAATGCCACTCATCCATAACTTTAGTTGAAACCCTTCATCGTGAGGATAAATGGACGCAGTGAGTTTAAAAATGATTAGGGTGACCTGTTTGGCTTCTGAATTAAATTTCATTTAACCTACTTCAGCTGGCATTTAAATACTTTTGTTCTGCTGTACGTACAAAATCTGGCAGGTTTAGAAGGCAATTCCAAATACCGTGAAGCGACAAAAACATGACACAATTCACTGGTCACGACTTTAATATTAGCCTACGTGAACCGAGGACGGAGGTTAAAGGTAAAATGATGACGTAATGAGGGGGGTTCTGCATACTTTACAATGACGTGTTTAGGTTTAGGAACATTTCAGTAGATACGAATTTTGAATCAAGATTGTCTTTTAGGGAATGGAATTCCATACCAAAGAAGTGGTTGCAGGCCTTCCCATGTATATTGCCTCGAAATTTAGGCACGCGACACCTGTGACAATGTATTAGAGGACTATAGTCAACAATTGGTACAGACAATTGCAACGATTAACATGTTTAAACATTGATTTGAGTTTAAGATTTAAGAGGATAGTAGTTTGTAGTATTTTATTGTCACATCTGATGTTTGACAGGGACTAGAAAAAAAAAACTGTAGATAAGCCTTGCGATATGTAACATTATGGCGTTGTCGAGGGGTCTAGTTCGGACATTTATGCTGACTTCATCGGCCTCTCCATTGGAGAACTTCCAAGTTAGTATGACCATCATATAAGTAGCCTAGGAGGCGCGGTGGCTGAGCGGTAAAGCGCTTGGCTTCTGAATCGGGGGACCCGGGTTCAAATCCTGGTGTAGACTGGGATTTTTATTTCGGGATCCTTGGGCGCCTCTTGAGTCCACCCAGCTCTAATGGGTACCTGACATTAGTTGGGGAAAAGTAAATGCGGTTGGTCGTTGTGCTGGCCACATGACACCCTCGTTAACCGTAGGCCACAGAATCAGATGACCTTTACATCATCTGCCCTATAGATCACAAGGTCTGAAAGGGGAACTTTATATGTAGCCTACCAGCAGGCCTGGATTAACCATTAGGCAAACAAGGCACGTGCCTAGGGCACCAAGCGTTTGGAGGGCACCACAAGTTCGCAAGAAAAATGTGTATATTGTCCCGGTAGCCGCGCGAAATCGACATGACATTAGCAAACGCAAATGTAATATTGAATCGCACATTATTTAACCTTTGTGGTAACCCACTTCAGTCTGCTGAAGATGATGATAAAGATAGAGATGGAGAATATAAAATAAATCAAGCGGTGGATTGTGGATTGACTTCTCGGCTGATGATCTGGCTTACTGGGTTGACTGTGGCCCACTAACTATCAGCATCATAATGGTCCCTTTGATAAATCATGCCGTTTTTATGCTGGAGGAAAAGTAACAAGATATTGTTCTCAAAAACTCTTCTATGACACAAAAGCAAATGGTGAGCAGTACAGGAGAGAATGGTTATTGTATTCACCATCCACAGGATCTGTGTACTCTTTTGTTTGTAAACTTTTTGCGTTTAAATGTTCCACAAGTTTGGCTGATAAAAATTGGTTCAGTGACTGGAAAAATAACATTCAAGTTGATAATCATGAACAAAGCGCTACTCATAAAGACTGCATGTTGATATACCTAACTCGTCGAAAAGGCTCGAGTACAGTTACTGGGAACATATTTTGAGGCGAGCAGTAGCGGTTATTTGTACAATAGCTGAGAGTGGTCTGGCTTTTAGAGGGACAAATGAAAAATTTGAATCTTTTCAAAATGGAAAATTATCTAGGGTTGCTGGAGTTGGTCAGTTTGATCCATTTTTAGCATCACACATTGAGAAATATGGAAATTCTGGAAAAGGAAATCCTTCTTATTTATTCAAAACTATATGTGAAGAACTGATTGAAATTATGTCCCAAAAAGTTCATGAAGTAATTTTAGAGGAAGTAAAGGTTTTCGGTTATTTCAGCTTGTCAGTAGACTCAACACCAGATGTTTCACATATAGATCAGTTAAGCGTTGTTCTTCGATGAATGTTTAATGGAGAGCCCATTAAGAGCTTTTTGACTTTCTGGAGCTGCAAAGTCACATAGGTGAAAGTATGGCTAAGCAAGTGTTGCAGTACTTACGTGAAGTTTGCAATATTGATTTTTCGAAATGCAGAGGTCAGTCAAACAACAATGCTGCTCTAATATGTCTGGGTGCTACAAGGGCATGCAGAAATGTATTCTAGAGGAAAATGGGTTTGCTATATACATACCCTGTGCTGCCCATTCACTAAATATGGTAGGCAGAAGTGCCGTTGACTCTTGTTTAGAGGCAGTAAACTTCTTCCATACAGTGCAACTGATCTATACTTTTTTCTCAGCTTCAACCAATAGATGGAAGATTCTGAAAGGATGCCTTTTGAATGAAACGCATGTAAAGCCCCTTTCCGATACCAGATGGGAGGAACGTGCTGTTGCAACTGAAGCTATTGTAAAGTCTCATCCTCAGATTATAGAAGCATTAGAATGTTTACAAGAAGACCAGTCACAGAAGGGGGATACCAGGAGAGAAGCAGAAAACATTGCAAAGAAGATGCAAGAATTAGAATTTGCTTTCATGCTTGTCTTTTGGGAAGAAGGGTTACAACATTTTCATAGGGTCAGTCAAGCTCTACAAAATGAGCATGTGAATTTGAAAACGTGTACTGATTTGTATTCCTCACTAGCAGATCACTTGCATGAATCTAGGAATGAATTTGAAAGATTTGAAGAAGCTGCTAAAGAACTAACACCAGGTGTAGAAAATAAGGCAACTTTGACCCGTAATCGTAATCGAAAGACAGTGGTCATTGATGGTAATGCCCCTGAGGTCTCACTGAATGGCAGAGACAAATTTCGTATATCTACTTTCTACGCGATTTTTGACAAACTTGAGACAGAGATGAGTTGACGAGTGCAGGTATATAATGATATAGTAGTTCGATTTTCTTGTTTGGTCGATGTACCACAAACATTGCAGTGTTGTGAAGCACTAATTAATGCTTATCCTGAAGATCTGAACAATAATTTATATACTGAACTACAACAGTCCCACTCATATATTCGCCACAAATTTTCGTGAATCAAAATCTGAGAACAACACGTTCAGTCATGCAGAACTTTACAAAATAATAGTTAGAGACAACATCGAGTGTGCTTTTCCAAATGTAGAAATCGCCTTGCGCATATTTTTAACATTAATGGTCACGAACTGTTCAACTGAGCGTTTTTTTTTCTCAGTTGAAACGTACAAAAAATCCAAGTAGATCAACAATGAAACAAGAAAGACTTGATTTCTTGTCTCTGCTGATGATTGAAGCGTACTTGTTGCGCAAAATTAACTTCGATGATGTACTCAAAACTTTGCCAAACGTAAATCTAGAAAAAAAAACTTTAGAATGTAAATGTGTGCTCTCTATGACTTTCTCAGTTTTTTTCGCCACGTTGAAAAAAATGTTTGGATGCTGTTTAAATAAAGGATTTTGTGTGATTTATTAAATTTTCTATGTTTAAAATGTATTTCATAATAAAATTTTATTTTTTAATAAAAAGAAAAAACGCTTACAAAAAAAAAAAAGAAAATAATTTAAATTTAAAAGAAGAAAATAAAAATACAAAAAAGAAAAGAATAAATTTAAAAAAGAAAATACGCCTAAAAATCCTATAATACAGAAATATGAGTGACGGTAGTACAACATATGTGTTAATAATCGTTTGTCTTTGTTAGTTTTTTTTGCATATTATTGAACATACCAGCTGTCAGTGGAGGATTGGGGGTCAGGGCAGAAGGGGGCACCCATGTTGGTTTGTGCCTAGGGCACCAAACTGGCTTAATCCGGCCCTGCCTACCAGCACCATTCCTCCAAACTTTAAGATTCTTCCTCTACAGATCACCAACAATAAATGGCTTTAACTGTCCTCTTGTCGTTCTGAAACTGTTTTGGTTAGTCATGAAGCTAGATCTATATGCGGGTTCATAATATCCAAAAGAGACATTTCATTGGTGTACACTGTATACAGTAATTTGATGGCCTAGATTTAGGTTCTTCAGTGATAGTACAAGTGGATGGTTTTCCCAACCCAGCAAGATATTTAGATGCATTAATTGTATTTTTTTTTTTGACAAAGTTTAAATTAGTTCCTATACTGAAAAAACGATATGCAAAAAAGTTACTTATTTAAAAGACATATTTTGACAATTTTTTAGGTAAAAGATTCCTGAATATCTCACGAATTTCTGTATCCACATCAATTGTGTTTAGAATTAATTGTTAAGTATAGTTTGTAGCTAGTACTCGTAATGTTCAAGAAAAAATTGATTTATATATACCCATACAAACAAAATCACCCCTAACTTATAATTATAGTGCCGCCCATGTTGCGTCCACGCATGTATTACAATGAAAGAAAAGTATTTGTGCACCCGTTTAAACTTTAAACCACTGTTATAACAGATCTGAACTTGGTCGTCTCCATTCCATTAGGTCTAAAACAGAAAGATTTAAAAACTCTATTATCCCACTTTTGGTCAGAGTGTTACAAGGTCATTTGTCATTATCGAGAAGTATTTAGAAGTCTAATTCATACAGTTTTTATTATGAATGTGTAAATGTTGTTCGTATTTGAATCTATATTGTCATTATTACAGTAGCTCAGGGGCGTAGCTAGGGGATCGGGGGCCCGGGGGGGACCGACCGCTTTGGGGGCCCCTTGCATTTTGACTTTCGATATATGACATGATATAATGTACGCAAAAAATATATAAGCCCAAGATCTAATTGGTTCAGTATATCAGTAAATTTAACCAAAACAATTAATCATTAAGACTCTTTTAATGAATAATACCGTTGTTTATTAGCTAAATAATGCACAAGTGATAAATCTCGATTCATATCGCTTCATGTGGTACATTCTGTGCAGTTTAAAAAGTTTAAAAGAAAAATACTCCCATGGCCTCAAGATGTCTATGCACAGAAGAATATAAAACCTTTAGGCGAAAGTAATCAATCCAAATAGGTTATGTTTGTATTCAAACATCGACGTCTAATCGGATTTTATTAGGAAAATGTGTAGTGATCAAGCTTGTTACAATAAAATCTCCAATCACGGGGCCCCCACAGGCGCTCCACTTGCCACCTGTAAGGCCGCTACTGCTGTATATCATACAGTTTTATTTGTGGCAACAAAGAGAGTAATACTCTTTGTTTTTGCTGCAAGAACATGTTTGATCTCTTTAATCGGCAACAAATCTATTAAAGATTTGTATTTTAAAATGTAAAACTGACTTTAAAAAAACAACAACTTTGATCTCTGTGGGAAAAAAATATTTTAAAATGTCAACAAAGTCAACGTACTGATAGACCTAGATCTAGATTTAGTCTTTGATATAAATATAATCCATAAATGTTGAAAAAAAATACACCCGTTGACACTATTTGTCAATCAAATATATTAATTTATGTATTTTGAAACACCCATTTGGGGGCCCCCCCTAGGCGGGGGCCCGGGGGGATTTTCAAAACCTCCCCCCCCTCCCCCCTCCTACGCTACGCCACTGCAGTAGCTACGATGAGGTGGTCAATTGTAGTCAAACTGAATTTCCATTTGATTGGACAAAGAAAAATTATCTTATCTTATCTTAAATTACCTTGTTTTGGAGCAGTCGTTTGGACTTTGTATTTCTGAAGATCTATTGGAAAAAAAAAAGAAAAAAATTATATTAAATGAAAGAGACACCCAATAACTCTAGATCTATACCCAACAAAAAAAAATCATGGTAGATCCATACACCAATAACGCATAAGTCCAAATATTTTTTAGCCCAAAGATTAAGGAGTGCAGTTTTTTTTATGGGCATACGAAGACCTAACTGTGACCTGCATATTTTGCCACAATCTACGCAAAACATTTTTCTGCCGTTCTCCGATTTGTTTTTTTTAATTCACCGCTATTCGTCCTTACTGGGATAGAGAAACGTAGTTGGCAACAGATGATCTCTGAAAGAGACAGTTGGAGAGCTCCCCCAGAGGCTGCGGGACATACATTTGAGACCCAAAGAAAACCTTTGTTGAAGACAGACGCAGAAACCGGAAAGAAAACTTAAATGGACCGCCAGTGGACAAAGGCTTTGTCTGCACGAGATGCGAAAGAATATGCAGATTGCAACTGGATTTGGGTAGTCTTGTCAAACACTACACTAATCCTTTATCTTCAAAATCGAAGACATTGCATTCTATCGATTTGGCAAGGCGTCAGAGATATCATTCAGTGATTCGGTCTTCTGACGGTCTTGAAGGAGAGCTGTAAGTACTTTTGGCTTAGAGACATGAAGTGAAAGGGGATTTGAGCATGGAACCTCCAAATTTAGAGTCAGACTTACTAACATGAACAGATATGACAATACGAATTCTACGATATGAAGGCAGAGTTCTTATTCCTTGTGCTAGGACAAATTTCTACAACAGCCTTTTTCTTCCCGAGTTACATTAAGGCCGGGCTCTTAACCTTTCAAGGTCGGCGACTCCCTTTTGCGATTCTCTATTATGCGGCGACTCCCAACCGTAAAAAAAAAACTTAAGCCTGCGTAGTTAGGCTTTTAATAATGTTCTAAAACCTTTCACTTAATGTAAATATTTGCTATGTAGCCTATTGCCCATAAACATAAATAAATATATATCGGAAAAAGGAAGTAACTTCATGTAACTTGAAAACATGTATATCTATTGAATTCGGATTTCCGAATTATTAAAAATTTTAAAAATTGCATGATCTTCAGTCTTAGAGATTAAACAAAACTTATAGACATAAAATAAAGTAAACACAATTGCAATTCACAAATTTTCGTTTCATAAAACTCTCTTATTGGCCAGTCTATATTTAGGCCTATTTATGTCTATGATATTGCCAAAGCTAGAGGTTTCATGACGAAACAATTGTCATTATAGTCTTGAGATAAACATTCCTCATTATGATTAAATTATAAATGAATACAATTGCATCTTTGCATGCCATAGCATATGCAGTATTATAGTCCATATTTTTTTAATGATCTTAGGTGACCCCTGGCAAAACGTTATTCGACTCCCAAGGGGGTCGCGACCCATAGGCTGAGAACCTCTGCCTCAGAGCGTTGAGCGGGCTGCCTGAATCAACGAAGAAAATCAATGACTAAGCAGATTTTAAGTGTCTAATTAGCATGCACGATTCGGCTAACGTATGAACACGTGAAGGACGTAGTTATCTTCTCTTTTAAAAAAAAACGTCAGTAATTTATAAGATAAGATTACGCAGGTCTTCGGGTAATTCTCACCTGTTAGACTGACGTTCAGAAGTCTCTCCGAAAGCCCCAAGCTCCCGCCCCTTTTGACGTAGCTAATGGTGCACTTGTACGTCACATCCGGGTCAACGCTGACGTCTGCCAGCAGAACAGTGAGTGACGTGGCGTGGATGTTGTCCATGTCAAACTTTCCGCTGACGTAGACGTTGATGTTGCTGACGCTGTTCTCCAGCCGAACGCCATCTGGTGACACGATGCGTTAATCAGGTCATTTGTGCTCATTTAGCTCATATGTATCAATTAAGGTCATATGTGTCAATTGAGGTCATTGTGTCAATTAAGTCACATGTATCAACTAAAATCCTATGTGTTAATTAAGGTCGTTTGTATCAATTAAGGTCATTTGTGTCATTGTCGCTCCATTGTAATGCGTTGAAAAGAATGTAAGTATATAGATTGCTACGATAGATAATGAAGCTACAAGTAATTAAAATGAAGGATAGTAAAGTCGAGATTCTAAAATGGCGTCGAAACTCTTTAATATTGTATATTGTAGTTTAAGTAGAAAGTTGTCTATCTAATATATAAAAGGAAAACAAAGGCGTATGTATGTGTGTATGTATGTATGTATGTCCCCGTATAGAAATCAAAACCGTTTCACCGATCTTGACAAAACTTGACAGAAATGTTCCTTGGGTACTAACTTAGACCTGTATGTATGAATTGTAGCCCTAAAACAAACTTAAAACCCTAAAAAAAAATAAAGTTTCCCAAGTCTATTACAGCTATAGGCCTACTATTTTATGAACTAGGCTTTGTTTACAAATGTTGACATGAGAAAAAGATCGAAAGGATTTAGATCTAGATTATTCTAGATCTAATTTTAAGAAATACACTTTGCACTTATAGATTTTAACTTTGACGCATGAAAATACAAAATATAGTCTAATGATTTAATTATTTAACAAAATTAACCTTCGAATTTGTGTTTCAAAAGGATTTTTACATAAATTCGTTCTTTGTATCTGCGAATATAAAAATCCTGTTGAACATACTTTCATTAGACATTACCGAAAGGTTACACATCTCTCTATTCCTAGATTGACCTAGATCTAGGCATCCTAGGTCTAAAACTGTAATTTAACTCAAAGATGATATAACTTCTCTTCGCAAAGATAGTTTAAAGCTTTAACACTTGAACATACTAATTATAGTCCATTTTCATATTTTAATCAAATTAACATTGAAATTTGTTTTCTAAAGCATTTTTACATGATTGCAACTATTATCCTATTATCGCGTAAAATAAGGTCAAGTTTCTATTTATAGCTCCATTAATGATTTCTTTTTTAACGTGAATTCGCGCATTCGCTTTACTTTAAACATTATTATTTTCTTTGTTTCTAATGCACAATATCACTGACTACATCAGCTTTACGCAAATTAAGACCATATCTGTCTAGTATCATATATGACAGAAATAGGAAACTAACCCAAAGTGATGATATTTGTTCTCTATACCCATTGATCGCTTTTTAAATGCTTTTACTTAAAAAAAAACAAAAGGATGGGGATGACATGAATTTGACCTCCTTAAATCTCCCCAAGTTATTTCTATTTTTTTCTTTCTCTCTCCCTCTCTCACTCTTTCTTTCTAAATCCTATATCTCTTTCATCTCTTTGTCTTTCCACCTTCAATTTCTTTTTTTTCCTATCTCTCCTCTCTCTCACGCTCTCTCTTCTTTCTCTACCTTTCACAAACTCTCTCTCTCTCTCTCTCTCTCTCTCCTATACATATACATATATACATATATATAATTAAATACGATTCAACTATCTGATATAGGCGTTTAGATGTAACTATAGCTCAATTTTGATGGCTTCCAAGCTCTTTCCTGTCCTCTCGGCTTCATCTAGTACACTGCGTCGCCATGTTCTTTTTGGTCTTCCCCTGCGTCTTGTGCCTTTTTTCTTATTTCTAATCCAAAGTACATTCACAGATCTTGCTTGCTGTTCAAGAAATGTGTCACGACTCACGAACAATAAACATTTGGCGAATTGAAATTTAGATTTTTTTTTTTAAATAATGTAAAGTTCTAATTATGATGCAAGTGTCGTAAATTAATGTGAATTTATGCAATATTTTTTTCAACAATCTGAATTTTTTTTTCTTTGTTCAGTTTCAAAGCGTTAAGTAATTGATTGTCTTAATTATGCTAAATAATTTAACATAGGGGGCCTATGGTATATTTTTTATATTAAAATAAAATGAGACGACAGCGGGTGGGTTAAAATGCATCTCTATTAAAAAGTACTTCTAAAACTAACCAACAGATGACAGTGAGGCTATGATGTAAGGTGGTCTCTCGTTGGTCAACGAGTGCCGCTCCAGGCTGATGTGCTGGACACTTCTGACGTCACTGGGCAGATGCGAGCCGTTGCACTGAAGGGCTAGCAGGTTCAGGACAGGAAAGCGACTCACCGTGAAACCTGGAAGGGAAATAGGTATACGAACGTATGTTAGGCAGCAATTTAGTTAATTTTTCACAAGATCATAAAGTTAACACTCTAACAGTAGGAATTTAACAGAGTAGAACATGGTTATTACTTGGCAACAAATTAAAATAAAATGTAAATAAAAAATAAAAAGATATGTAAAAAGATCCAATTAGTACGTAGAATGCCTCTATACGTTCTATCACAGAGGTCATTTCTGCCAACGCGATTATCTCGTCTTTCTCGCGCAGAATTGGTAGAATTTTTTACAAGCGCCGTACCAACGTTCTTCTGCTGGCTTTTAGTTCCCAAACCAAATTTAAATTAATTTCGTTTTATACTTTGAATAATTATGGCGGTCAAACTGACAGTTTTCCTAGTCAGACCAACAAGCTAGTAATTCTTCTCCCAACAATATACATCAAATGTTAAAATTTCTTGGAAAATATATAGAGCTGTTTTCGAGATACGTGCCCATGAAGGAGTGACTTGAGTCACTTAAAAAAAATGTTTTACTTGTTTTGGATGCTCGTTCATAGCCCATAGTTCCCGCAGGACGACGGAGAATGGCAGGGGCACAGTATGAACGAGAGACAATCGAGACAACTGACAGTCCAGCGCCGCAGCGCGCCTACCTCACTGCCGAGAAGACATCCTGGTATTGTAAAAAGATATTAAATTATGACTGTTCAGAAGCATTTTTTTTGAGCTTTTTAAGATTTTATTTTCTTTCGCAAAATTTTGAAGAATTTATTTCATTGTTAAAAACTTTTAGACCATTTATTTCATTATTAATAAGACACAGTTGCTGAGCGGTAAAGCGCTTGGCTTCTGAACCGGGAGTTCCGGATTCGAATCCTGTTAAAGTCTAGGATTTATGTTTTGGGATCCTTGGACGCCTCTGAGTCCACCCAGCTCTAATGGGTACCTAACATTAGTTGGGGAAAAGTAAAGGCTGTTGGTCGTTTTGCTGGCCACTCGACACCCTCGTTAACCGTAGGCCACGGAATCAGATGACCCTTACATCATCTGCCCTATAGACCACAAGGCCTTTTTTTTTACTTCATTGTTAGAAACTTTCAGACTGTAGTGAAGTGACACTTTTCAGAGTTATCTAAGGGAGGTAAAAGTTGAAAAACTAATTTCAAAATATATTATTAAGTTGTCTCCCATGACACCGAGGAAATAAAAAAAAAACATTGTAGTCCGCCAAGTCTGTTTACCCTCCCTTAGTGAGGCCTTTTAGGGGGCCCTACCGGCCCATTTGGGTTCCGGCACACCGAATGCCCATATAGCCAGTCCGCGTCTGCCTTTGCCATAATAAGCTATTACATGTAATACATATTGTTAGATGTATACATATAGATATCTTTTGGTCTACAGATTCACATACAATCTATCAAGTCATTTAAAACAAATTTGAATCGTCTGCTCACACTGAAACGGATGACCTCCCCTTGGACTGCCAAAATAAGCCATTTATCAATTGACATTATTAGAAAGGCTTTTAGTGTTAGTTTGAGTTTATTTCTTCCCGTCTGGCAATGGCGAACAGATTGTGATGAATGAATTTATAATGTTTTTAAATCTTTGTTTCTTTAGAGAACAAAAAGTATGTTTTCAAACCTTAGCTATAAGCATCATCAATCTTTCCATCGGCACAGAAAAGAAAATCTCAAACTTGAAAGCGAACATGATAAATTGAAGGCGAAAATCTTTGAGTCTGAAGATGACCAAAAGTGGAGTAGTTTACGGTTCCACCTAGACCCAGCTGTGACCTATATATTTGTCACATTGACACATAGCAACAAGCGTTAGATCTTTTTACACTGTCTAGTCTAATCATATAACTTAAAGTTTCTTTTTGATCTCAAGCGATTGTGACTAAGAATGGAATTAAAAATTCTATCATAAACAAATGACAGAGAAGAATGCAAAAGAAGGTTGACAGATCTTGTATGGTGCCACTGCGGTCTAATTATTTATTGGATAGGTGAACCTGGCCTAACTAATGTCTTATAGTGATAAAAATGATGTTATATTTTTGTGGGGTGAGAATTCACGCGATTATATAAAAAACTACTTATTAATTGTTGATTTAAATTATGTCCAACTTTAATGCATACTAAATAGATTTTTTCTCTTTAAAAAAAGAAAACTTTGTATGTATAATTGTAGTAATTACTATGACAAACCTTACATAACTTAGCAATAAAAATAAAAAAAAAATTGTTTGATAAAGAATCTAAAACCATTTACATAAATATGTTTAAAATGTGTTAAATAGTTATCTACCCTACTAAAGAGCCTCCCTTGTTTGTTACTATTAATAGTGAATAGTTGTAAAAGTGGTGTAATTTTATGAAAAAACTGCCAGCATGGGTGATTTAAAAAATTAGATTTTTCGTTTTCAAAAAAAAAACACCAAGAAACCAATAATAATAATACTACGCTGAAAACTATTTCAAACAGCATGAATGTACTAGCAATCACTTTGTAACGCTGAAGCACACTGGAACAATGCGGTGGGTACCGAGTCACAAAGATGTCATTGGCAATACCGTTGCAGGCTTCTTGGCTCAGCAGCATGTGAATTTTTCAAATGTTTTGGTGCAATCCAGACTAAAAAACTAAAAAAAATGCGTCCTAAAAACTTCGCGGAGTCTGGGAGCACTAGTATTTCCTCTCTCTTCGTGGTGGAGGCTGCCCAGGCCTGAACAAGCGATTATAGCATAGAGCAGAGAAGGTCATTGTCCCTTTGTTTCAAATTTCATACGGTTCAAGCCAAACTTCGAATCACTTCTCACAATGCCCCCGATGCGGGTAAGAAAAGAAAACCTTGTCGAGTGCCCCCAGACTTGCTCATTTCCGAAATTGCTCAATATTTTAAAGTAGACTTACAAGCTTTAAGTGTAATGGCACTATTACCCGTAAATGGTTTTACATTCAATGGAATATCTGTTTAAATATAGTAGTAGTAATAATAGTGAAGCTTCTCAATCGTGGCCAAAGATGAACACAATCTAATTCCCTATGAACTCGAAGGTGGTTTCGGAGCCCCATCTTCGTTTTGTAAAGCCGAACACTGATTGGTTGGGTCTGTTTCAGCAGAGTTGGCTGCTTCCTTTTTTCCCCTCAAAGTTGTCTTCTTCTTCGATCTCATTTTTACATGTCGGAGAGTTCAGATCAGTAATCGTATGTCTGAGATGAATCACGCAGTGGTGTCCAGATCAGGCAGTTCTCAGTCATTTTTGTAATCTGAGTTTTTTGCTGAAGTCTGATTAAGAAGAGAATTTCCCAGTTGTGGGTGTCAGATTTTACATTCTTTGAGGGAGTTCTTCAGCGTCCAATATACGATGTGCTGGGCATGGGGTCCGTTTGCCTAAAAAAAACTCCTTCTCAATTAAAAAAAAATGTAGATCTGAGTGCTGAAAATTGCAAGCAGCATAAAATATGACAAAGGCACCATTCAGACATGTACTAATTAATTAATATATACAAGATGACTTATTTTGTTATCATACTAAAGCTTCGAGTTGCTGAAAGGGGGGGGGGGGGAAGTGCTTCAAATTTTCACCCGGGCCTACGAGTTACGTCACTGAGAATTATATATAATCATTTGATATATTTATATAAAAAAATAATAAAACTTATTTTGAAAAGATCTCCAAAAATATTAATATTAGACTGTCGAGATTTTTTTGTTCGGTTTAAAGTTAGATTTGACGTATTGGATTAGCTGTGATATATTGAAGGAAGTCATCCATAACCAGGCCATTCATTCCATCGACTAGCTGTCTAATCAAACGATCACATATCATCAGTTCCAGCCATCTTCAATAACACTGGGTCTGGTACCATCACACACCGGGGGATCGCGGGATTGGGGGGGGGGGGGGGGTCTGGGGTGTTGGGGGGGGGGGACAAGGGGAGAAAGAGGATGGGGGGGGGGGGAGTGCAATTCACTTATTTGATACCATTTCACACTTGACGACTCGCCAAAAAAAATCATACTCTCTCTCTCTCTCTCTCTCTCTGTCTCTCTCTCCCTCTGTCTCTCCTTCGAGCATTTTTTTTTACGTGTTGTCTTCTGGAGGTCTCACTCATTCAGAAGCGTGGCAAGAGAGTGATAGATGACGGGTGTTAGGGGGGTGACTTTTCACCAAGAGATAGTGCGTAATCAACATATTGCGTGCGTATGGCGGGTGTTCATTTGTGCGGTATTGGGGCGCAACGGGTTGGGAGGGGGGAGAACCTGGGCTATAGGGTCCGTTAAACTCTGTATTATTCACATATTGGAGACCGTTTTACACTTGACGACTGGCCAAGGAAAAAAAAAAGAAAACTTTCCCGCCAATTTCTATTTCAATATGGTCTTGAAAATTTCATTCATCCAGCGGCGTGTCAGCAGAGTGATAAATTGGGGGCTGCTAGGGACGCGGCCTCTTGCGTATCAATAATTTGTTCTCAACATATTGAGAGGACAGGATTGTGTAAGATGAGGGCTTGTTAGGAGAAAAACAAGAGTTAAAAGGAAGAAATACAGAAAAGAAAAAGGAAATGAAAAAAAAAGAGTGAAGTAGGGAAGCACACAGAGAGGTGAGATACAGACAGACAAGCAGACAGACAGACATAAAGACGGACAGGCAGACAAACAGGCAGACAGAGAGACAAAAAGGGGAAAAGAATTGGTTGAGTGAAACAAAAAATATCAGATCTAGGGCTTTCACGTATCTATATCCGGCACTTAACATGCTAGCAATATCACTGTAGATATGTAAACTATAATGAGTAGACCTCAGATATAGGTCTTTATATCAGTTTTTTTTTTCAGTCATCGACAACACATAGCGTTGCCTTGGGGCGTCTTGTGTTTAGTATAAACGCCATAGAGGATACTTTTGAAAATATAACAAAAAATATGCTGTAAAAGGATGCTCAATTTCATTTTCGCCCTGGGCGCTAGCACGCACACTAGCCACTGAAAATTACATCAGGTTGATGTCAGAGCGCATCTCGCGAAGTTGGCGAGCACAATCTAGTACCCATGTGTTTAGTTCACATACCGGGCTATTCGGATTGAAGTTTTTAAAAAGTTCTTGGGCTTACCATATAATCTACATTTAACATTTTTCAAACATATTTTTTCAAAAGACAACATCTCCAACATTCAACTTTAAAAATTTGATTACATTCGGGTATCGAACCTCACTTTCTCTGGTACGGCCAGCGGGAAGACATACGTTTATTTATGGGTATGTTTTTTGTTCATTATAAGAACATCTAGGTTTAACTCTTTCTCTCCTTAATTATTTACCACATTCTGGTGAAATCAACGTTGGTATCGTCAGTTCGGAGAGAAAGAGTTAAATCTAGACCTAAATTTCTGATATGGGACTCTTTAAGATGTAATCTAGATCTACCTTTAGATCTAGAATCTAGATGTAATCTATATTAGATTTACGTAAATAGATTAACAACGCTTACAAACTTCAATAATATTGAAGCAACTTAAAAGTTACCGTTATCGCATAATTACGGTAATACGGCTAACTACGCCATGTTGGTGTAAATTTGTAAGCCTCTAGCTAATTTATCTTTATTTATTTTTTACTTTGAAAAGTTATAACGGTCAAAATAGAGTTCTCCGCATGTGGCCAACGAGTGTTTCTCAGCGATAAACATCAAATAGCATTAAATAGCGCTAAACAAAAACAATTGGTAAAAATATTTCTAATCGTAAAGATTTATTGCAATCTAGATCTATAACAACAAGATTACAAAGAGAGTTTGTGTGATACACAAACTCTCTTTGTCGCTGCTAAAAGTTCATTTTAAAAAAGTATATCAAAGAAAAACGACAGAAATATACATCTTCCGTGCTTTGATCTCTTAACAGGGGCCGCCTCTGAGTTTGTGTATCACACAAACTTTCTTTGTCGCTGCTAAAAATTATATCAAAGATAAACAACAGATCTTATTTAGTGCCCCAGCGGTCAAAATATACATCTTCCGTGCTTTGATCTCTCAACGTTAGCCTTGTAAAGCCGATGTTCAAGGCAACTGCCTCACCTTTTTTATGAGTTGATTACTTTACGAGTAAATACTGGTATGTTACTCGTATGTTGGAACAAAATAAATGTGTAAACCTATGCAGTATATTAGATTATTAATTGTCTTAAAGTAGGTTTCATTTATA
>JADKLZ010031322.1:7664-31124 GCA_021533235.1 Biomphalaria straminea | reverse complement strand
TCTGTCTGTCTGTCTGTCTGTCTGTCTGTCTGTCTGTCTGTCTGTCTATCTATCTATCTATCTATCTATCTATCTATCTATCTATCTATCTATCTATATATATATATATATATATATATATATCTGCATGTATGTTATACAGTACATAATTAAATTTTTTTAACAAAATGTCACCTTTAGCGATTCTTTTGACGCCTTCAAATTTTAAACTGTTGTATGGACTTCTGGGTAATTGTGATCTGTTGCCGTCTGGATATGTCCACAGTGGTGGCGTTGGCAGCGGTCTGGGCTCAATCTCATTGGCTGTCGCCTTTTTTCGTTTCTTATTATTACAATTATCTGCTGGCGCAACAAATGCTGATTAAAGTTTTTAATATACAGTTGTAATAGAAATATCAAAAGACCCTGCCCTTATTATACATTCTGTATTTTATATATGCATTGTCAGTAATTAGACATTATTGTGGAGAAATGCAAATGAGTTTGGGACACGTCTCGTGCCAGGGGAGCTAACATATACTAGGGAAACTATACTGAAATATTCGTACAAAATTATGCCACGAAAGAGCTTGTGGAACTACATGAATGCATGTTAACTCAAAGAATCTCATTATCTACACATATACAAAACAATACCTAGATAAAGAAACAAAAGAAGTCAGTGCGTTGACCCTCACTATTAGATTTATTGATTCAAAGGTGATACAAAAACTGCATGGAAAAAGGGAAATAACTTTAAAAGAAGTTCAGGAGCAGGTTTGAAGTGATCCCTGTCAATTATATAAATATTCTGATATAGATGTACCAATTTTAACATGTTAACGAATTTCGTAAATAATAATAACGTGTTTAAAACAATCATGCAGATTTGACACATGTGAATAAATAGAAGACTACTTGCCCATACCTCTATACCTGTCAACTATGAGAAGAATACAAATAATGAGGAGCGCGAACAGTAAAATCGCCATAGTTAGCAGCAGGTACATAGAAGTTCCCCATCCTGTAGAAGAAGAAACAAAACAGAAACAAAAATGTCTTTTCTGAAACGAATCAGTAAGGTTATTGAACATGAGAATGTCTTTTCTGAAACGAATCAGTAAGGTTATTGAACTGAGAAGTCAGTGAAGCATGGTTAGAGTTCCAGTACACATAAAAAATTGGCACATTGCGTGTCCATAAAGGGCCTAATAAGGCGGCATTTAGGCCTATACATATTGAATTATATAGCCATACGTATATTATTTTACAAGCTGAATAACATGGCTTATTATAATGATTGTCTTAAGTAACGTTTCTAAACTATCGGAAAGCCCACATCTTTCTCTGGATGCTCATGAGCAAATGACTTTAATGCTTTAGAATGTGTAATAACGTCATAATGTTATTTTATTCGGTAGTAATCTTTTATCCACTGCACGATTAGTATAACCAAATACTTAGATATAGAGTCTCCTAAAGAATATTTACAGCAGTTTACCAGCAGCTCATATTAGACCAAAGTTACCCAGTGCCCAGATATTAGTACGAGGAGTCAGCCCCTTACCCTTTTAAAGCTTCAATATAAATGCATTTAATAATATAAATTATTCTTAAAGAATGTCATAATTTAAGGGGGAGGCTCTATGCTGCTGCACAATCCTGAACTGCTGTTAATGGCAGTCACTACTATGAGAAGAATACAAATAATGAGGAGCGCGAACAGTAAAATAGCCATAGTTAGCAGCAGGTACATAGAAGTTCCCCATCCTGTAGAAGAAGTAACAAAATTTATGATTCAAGTGTATCTACTGTAGGTACGTGTCTTCGATTGTCTGAAGTGTGTCTCTAGGTCTGAGTGTTACGTCATGCGAATGGAATACGGGATTAGAGATTACGTACAACTATATACTATAATTATGACGCCATTACATTCGTCGAACATAATGAACGGCTTCAAAGCAGCGTGCTCAGTCTTAGATCCAATTTAGCTACTTTCATGCACATGCAACATGTTTGTTGTTAGTAACAAAATGATTTGTTGACGGCGCTTAATTAAACCAAGCATTAAGCAGTGTTAGTAAATGAAAAGTAAAAAAAGGAGATGGTTTCAGTAGTTCCCAAGGTTTGTTTTTTTTTACTTGTAGACACATTTGAAGTCTTTGTGTCTTGGTCAATTAGACCACTTTGGAAATCACTGGTTTAGACATGAGTTATTTTTTAAAGATTGTCCGTCACTGTAGCGGGCAATGGCAACAGGACGCTGCCACACTGGACACTTCACTCAGTCTTTGGACAGAGCAAGCATAAAGCAAGGGTACTGGATGCCACATGGCGTAAACACCAGAAGTAGAAAGAAGGGTGAAAGTGCTACAGCGTCTGGGGATTGCAGATTATAAAAGATTGGCCTCTTTAGTCGCTCGAGAACTTACAAAGGGAAAAGATTGTCTATCGAAACGTAAAATGCCACAGAAATCCTTCATGGTACCATGATAGAGGCAATCAAACAGTTTGACAGATCGGACTGAACAGTCTCTTTTTTTTCCCAATAGCTTCTGGGTAGCTTGCTTACGGAAGACATGGAAAATTGAGATTGCTGAAATCATCACAACACTATCCCTCATACCCACATACAATGTCAGTCAAGGTTCAAGTGAATCCTCTGCACATTTTAAAACTACATTTGATTTCAAATCGGTATTTTTTTTTCTTATGTATTTCAAATGGAATATGTTCAGTGAGATGAACTGCGCAGTGGTTTCCAAATCAGGGAGCTCTCCATATAGTTTTTTTTTTATTGGGGAGTTTTGGGGCCAGTGTCTTGTAAGGGCCTCTTGGTAACGAGAGCAGTTTTGGAGGACATGGTCAGCATACTCTGGTGACACTCCATGTGGGCAGATGTCACTGGTTCCAATTTTGAGCTTCCGGTACATGTGTTGTCGCATTCTGTTGTGTCCGGTCCTGAGTCGAAAGATTAGACGTTGATCTTGTCTGGACAGCTTATAATAGGCGTCATCTTTCTTGTGATTTGGATGAGAGCTTGTCCATTTCTCATTTATTTTATTTACAGTTAGTTTCTTTATTTCTTCTGGATAGAGTGAAATGTTTTAATTGCGAGTTTCTTCTCCCACTTTTGACAAGTGTGTCAGCCTTTTTATTTCCTTCTAGGTCTATATGAGCTGGTATAGGTCTACGTTGAATAATAGTTTTTATGCAGTTGTTGTTGAGCTTTGTAAGTGCTGTCCTGAGTCGTTTCATTTAAGTGGAATCAGAGTTTTCAAATCTTTGGAGGGTTGTTTTCGCATGTTGGAGTGTAACGTTCAATGTCAACAATATGTTCAATTCCATTCATTTAGGACTAGCTTGAGTGTGAGGCAAGGGCAGCAAATCTTGCGTGTCGTAAAACTTTTATTTGTAAAGATTTAGAAACTACACTTACAGCAGTAGTAGTGGCCGTGACCCCTTCCCCCCCCCCTAACACCCACTCAAAATATAGTGGCCAATTTAGCGTAAAAAGAATCTTTACTTCCGCATATCTGTATACCTGTCACGCGATCGACCTAACACACATACACACACACACACAAGCGTCCATGCGATACAGTTATCTGCACCCGTTCTCTCAATCACCAACACACACACACACGCTATTCGCTCTGAGATAATATGCCTTTGAAAAAAAAAAAACATATCCGTATTCGAAAGGAGACGAGGCGAGCGATAGGCTTCTCATAGGGCATGATTTGAACCATTTCCACGAAGCGCCATAGTCACAACATCCGCGTTAGGAAGAAAAAAAAATTCTACCGTGACGTAGTAGGTACATTCTCGCTAAACCCACAAGACTAGACTAGACTAAGGTAGGGGTTTAATCCTCAGTCAATATGGCGACCTACACAAACCATTGACAACTATACAAATCAGGGGGTGTTCATTGGAATATACGAGCCGAGGGCTTTATAACATTTATTGGAACAAGTTCAGAATGAATTTGTATATTTCTCTATTGTAAAGAAATGTAAAGAGAAAATAGAGTTGACACTTTGAGCTTTACAGTCTATCTGCTTTTTAAAGTACATATTTTTTAAATTGCTATTAATGCTTATAGCTTGCACAGTGCGCTATGGTCCAATTTTGCGAGCCAATGGAAGGAGGGGATCTGGAAGAAGGTTTTGTGCTGGCTTAAAAGGCGCTCATTAGGACCAAGTGAGGGTTTAAACTCGAGCCCCTTTATTTGGTGGCCAAGCCGTAGAAAGTGTTTTAGTTTCCTCTCGGCTACTTATTCAAAAATACCCCCCCCCCCAATTACTTTCCACAGCTAATTACTTTCGTGTTTTAGACAACTGAAGAATGTGAGAATATGACAAAATGACCGTGTGGTCGTGTGGCTGTGTGGTCGTGTGGCTGTGTGATTGTGTGGTCATGTGGCTGTGTGGTCATGTGGCTGTGTGGTCGTGTGGCTGTGTGATTGTGTGGTCATGTGGCTGTGTGGTCGTGTGGCTGTGTGGTCGTGTGGCCGTGTGGCTGTGTGGTTGTGCGGTCATGTGGCTGTGTGGTCGTGTGGCTGTGTGGTTGTGTGGTCATGTGGCTGTGTGGTCGTGCGACTGTGTGGTCGTGTGGCTGTGTGGTCGTGTGGCTTTGTGGTCGTGTGGCTGTGTGGTCGTGTGGTCATGTGGCTATGTGGTCATGTGGCTGTTTTGTTATGTGGCTGTGTGGCTATGTGGTCGTGTGGCTGTTTTGTTATGTGGCTGTATGGCTATGTGGTCATGTGGCTGTGTGGTCGTGTGGCTGTGTGGTCGTGTGGTTGTGTGATTTATTATTTGGATTGTCGTCTGGATGGTCCCTGGTTTACTTGTACTTCAAAATTATAGTACTATAGTTGGTTAGTGAATCGTGCTAACAATGTCAATGCCGAGGGTTTGGTCCCCTTACCGTCCACATTCCTCTTTTTTTTTTTCAATAATAAAAGAGTAAAATTTGAATGTTTAGTTGATGGTATAATTTGAGAGAGAGAGAGAGAGAGAGAGAGAGAGAGAGAGAGAGAGAGAGAGAGAGAGAGAGTTTAATGCACAATATTATTTATTTGTACTTAAAAACAATGGAAAATGAATAAATTGTATAGAAATCAGCAGCACTTAGTTCGGAATTCATCTTATCTTATATTTTAAAGACGTTACTTCAAGAAAGAAGATAATTACGTCCTACGCATTTCAGGCGTCAATCTAGTCAGACCCATGAATGTTAATCAATGACTTAGGCTCTGGTAAGTCGTTGATTTTCCTGGCTGATTTAAGCAACCCATTCAATTCTCTAAGGGCACTAGAGAATACGGAACAATTGTAAAATCCAGTTATGGTGGCTGAAACTGCATTTGTACCTCTTTCTCTGTGTCCTTTTATGTATTTCTTTAGGTTTTGTAAGTTATGGTCTTGTGTTCTATAATAAAGTTTACTTTTATGTTCTTGTTTTATTTGTAAAAATATTTTAATAAGCCCTAATGTTTTGCTTCATTTTTTAAAAATAATTTCACCCATACCGGGTTTTCATGATAGCTATTCATTTATTATTAAACCAAGATATGGATGGCTGCCTGGTCGAGTGATTTGCACGCTGGACTGTCGCTTCGATTTATCGATGGTCCCGGGTTCAAACCCTGTCCGCTCCCATCCCCCGTCGTCCTGCGGGAGGTTTGGACTAGGAAGTAACTATCTTCAACTCTGAAGGAACATCCGAAACATGTAAAACAAAAACAAAGATAGTTTAAGTTTTAGTCTATCTGTCAAAAGAAAAAAAACAACATGCTGTCTCCTCAAGGGGCAGTAACAACTCGATCTTGATTTTTTACTTTTATCTTACAAAAAAGGAGTTGTCCCCCTTTGTTTGTCTTTGTGACCTGAACATAAACCTAGGGTGGGCATACATTTTCTACAGGTGGCCACATTGAAAACATTTTAATAACTATCAGGCGACAATATTATGTCTATTCAAAATTTCAAATACCAATTTACAAAGTATGAAAATATGAATTAATAATTATGTAGTGTCAATTAATTTTGCACTTTAACATAGGTCAAATTCCAATTTGTTAATAAGATTTGGATACATGTACCCGAAACTATATGTTTGACCACATGTTAAAAGTATTATGAAGATACAATTTTAAACGCCCATATTCCGGCCAAAGTGACTAATGATACTACATGAGAAATAGGCGTACTGGTACTTAATAGACATTAGTTGCTTGAAATCAGTTTAGAAAAACAATACATATTATAATGATGGTACAATTATGACTAAATATGATTATTTAAATACGGTAACCAAAAAGTTAGACATTTATTATGACTGTTAGAGGTAGTTCTAGACAGTTCTAGTGATATTAAAAACTATTAAGAATGATACGCATAGATCTAGTTTAATCACAACCTTAAGTCTTCGTCCCAACAGATAGGACGAGGTGACGGGACTGGTTAAAAAACTGGTTAAAAACAACACCAGTTAATTAGTCATTAAGAAACAAAACAAACAAAAATAAATCCTTACCTTCTTTTATTTCGTTAAGTGTAGATTGGGAAAACTTTTGTAAATGATGTTCTGAAATAGTTAAAAAAAAACAAGAAAAACATTTTTTTAAAAAATATTTTTCGTAAACAAAATTTACAACTTAACCATTATCCAACTTAAAATATAACAAATTATTTAAAAAAAAAAATAAAAAGTGTTTTTAGCGGCCCCCGGTAGGGGAAAAAACGCTTTTAGTTTTGTGTGGCCTGTCTGCCCGTCCGTCCGTCCCGTTTAGATCTCAGAAACTACAAGAGACTAGTTTGTGTCCATACAAACTGCCTTTGTAATTTGTAACCTTGTTTTTTTGTTGTTTTTTTTGTCTTTAGAACTAAACATGACATAATGACCGATGGACGGCACAAGCACAATACGAGGGTGGCTAAAAAAAGAGTAAGCAAATAACGAAACAAATAAACAAAATTTAAAGCAATGCTACGAGAATAGAATGTGCAGATAAATTTAACTAAATAGGCCTACTTGAAACAACAGGAAGCGAACAGTAGTCATTTGGATTTTCATCTATAGAGGAAAAACTATAAATAGCCAACTTCTGGTGTATCCAGTGGACAGAATAAAGGAAGTGTTGTAGCAATATATATATATATATATTTGTATGATAATTTTGTGCACTTTTAAGAACTACAGAATCAAATTTTCTACTTGTCTTACAGATCTGTGACGTGGCAATGAGCTAGTGGTTATAACGTTTCATTTCAGTGTTCAGACCTTCTACGACACTGGTCTGGATCGAGATGCACCCATAGGAGGCTCAGCGGCCTCTGATTTTCTACGCTCCATTGGGGTAAGGGGATATCAGGGTAAAAAAATGTCCGTGCTGCCTACTGGCCATCAGGAAGTAGTCAATCTTGAGTTCAATCTCGGGAATCGAACTCAAGTCCTTCAGTAATGTATCCGGGCAATGCCACTCATCCATAACTTTAGTTGAAACCCTTCATCGTGAGGATAAATGGACGCAGTGAGTTTAAAAATGATTAGGGTGACCTGTTTGGCTTCTGAATTAAATTTCATTTAACCTACTTCAGCTGGCATTTAAATACTTTTGTTCTGCTGTACGTACAAAATCTGGCAGGTTTAGAAGGCAATTCCAAATACCGTGAAGCGACAAAAACATGACACAATTCACTGGTCACGACTTTAATATTAGCCTACGTGAACCGAGGACGGAGGTTAAAGGTAAAATGATGACGTAATGAGGGGGGTTCTGCATACTTTACAATGACGTGTTTAGGTTTAGGAACATTTCAGTAGATACGAATTTTGAATCAAGATTGTCTTTTAGGGAATGGAATTCCATACCAAAGAAGTGGTTGCAGGCCTTCCCATGTATATTGCCTCGAAATTTAGGCACGCGACACCTGTGACAATGTATTAGAGGACTATAGTCAACAATTGGTACAGACAATTGCAACGATTAACATGTTTAAACATTGATTTGAGTTTAAGATTTAAGAGGATAGTAGTTTGTAGTATTTTATTGTCACATCTGATGTTTGACAGGGACTAGAAAAAAAAAACTGTAGATAAGCCTTGCGATATGTAACATTATGGCGTTGTCGAGGGGTCTAGTTCGGACATTTATGCTGACTTCATCGGCCTCTCCATTGGAGAACTTCCAAGTTAGTATGACCATCATATAAGTAGCCTAGGAGGCGCGGTGGCTGAGCGGTAAAGCGCTTGGCTTCTGAATCGGGGGACCCGGGTTCAAATCCTGGTGTAGACTGGGATTTTTATTTCGGGATCCTTGGGCGCCTCTTGAGTCCACCCAGCTCTAATGGGTACCTGACATTAGTTGGGGAAAAGTAAATGCGGTTGGTCGTTGTGCTGGCCACATGACACCCTCGTTAACCGTAGGCCACAGAATCAGATGACCTTTACATCATCTGCCCTATAGATCACAAGGTCTGAAAGGGGAACTTTATATGTAGCCTACCAGCAGGCCTGGATTAACCATTAGGCAAACAAGGCACGTGCCTAGGGCACCAAGCGTTTGGAGGGCACCACAAGTTCGCAAGAAAAATGTGTATATTGTCCCGGTAGCCGCGCGAAATCGACATGACATTAGCAAACGCAAATGTAATATTGAATCGCACATTATTTAACCTTTGTGGTAACCCACTTCAGTCTGCTGAAGATGATGATAAAGATAGAGATGGAGAATATAAAATAAATCAAGCGGTGGATTGTGGATTGACTTCTCGGCTGATGATCTGGCTTACTGGGTTGACTGTGGCCCACTAACTATCAGCATCATAATGGTCCCTTTGATAAATCATGCCGTTTTTATGCTGGAGGAAAAGTAACAAGATATTGTTCTCAAAAACTCTTCTATGACACAAAAGCAAATGGTGAGCAGTACAGGAGAGAATGGTTATTGTATTCACCATCCACAGGATCTGTGTACTCTTTTGTTTGTAAACTTTTTGCGTTTAAATGTTCCACAAGTTTGGCTGATAAAAATTGGTTCAGTGACTGGAAAAATAACATTCAAGTTGATAATCATGAACAAAGCGCTACTCATAAAGACTGCATGTTGATATACCTAACTCGTCGAAAAGGCTCGAGTACAGTTACTGGGAACATATTTTGAGGCGAGCAGTAGCGGTTATTTGTACAATAGCTGAGAGTGGTCTGGCTTTTAGAGGGACAAATGAAAAATTTGAATCTTTTCAAAATGGAAAATTATCTAGGGTTGCTGGAGTTGGTCAGTTTGATCCATTTTTAGCATCACACATTGAGAAATATGGAAATTCTGGAAAAGGAAATCCTTCTTATTTATTCAAAACTATATGTGAAGAACTGATTGAAATTATGTCCCAAAAAGTTCATGAAGTAATTTTAGAGGAAGTAAAGGTTTTCGGTTATTTCAGCTTGTCAGTAGACTCAACACCAGATGTTTCACATATAGATCAGTTAAGCGTTGTTCTTCGATGAATGTTTAATGGAGAGCCCATTAAGAGCTTTTTGACTTTCTGGAGCTGCAAAGTCACATAGGTGAAAGTATGGCTAAGCAAGTGTTGCAGTACTTACGTGAAGTTTGCAATATTGATTTTTCGAAATGCAGAGGTCAGTCAAACAACAATGCTGCTCTAATATGTCTGGGTGCTACAAGGGCATGCAGAAATGTATTCTAGAGGAAAATGGGTTTGCTATATACATACCCTGTGCTGCCCATTCACTAAATATGGTAGGCAGAAGTGCCGTTGACTCTTGTTTAGAGGCAGTAAACTTCTTCCATACAGTGCAACTGATCTATACTTTTTTCTCAGCTTCAACCAATAGATGGAAGATTCTGAAAGGATGCCTTTTGAATGAAACGCATGTAAAGCCCCTTTCCGATACCAGATGGGAGGAACGTGCTGTTGCAACTGAAGCTATTGTAAAGTCTCATCCTCAGATTATAGAAGCATTAGAATGTTTACAAGAAGACCAGTCACAGAAGGGGGATACCAGGAGAGAAGCAGAAAACATTGCAAAGAAGATGCAAGAATTAGAATTTGCTTTCATGCTTGTCTTTTGGGAAGAAGGGTTACAACATTTTCATAGGGTCAGTCAAGCTCTACAAAATGAGCATGTGAATTTGAAAACGTGTACTGATTTGTATTCCTCACTAGCAGATCACTTGCATGAATCTAGGAATGAATTTGAAAGATTTGAAGAAGCTGCTAAAGAACTAACACCAGGTGTAGAAAATAAGGCAACTTTGACCCGTAATCGTAATCGAAAGACAGTGGTCATTGATGGTAATGCCCCTGAGGTCTCACTGAATGGCAGAGACAAATTTCGTATATCTACTTTCTACGCGATTTTTGACAAACTTGAGACAGAGATGAGTTGACGAGTGCAGGTATATAATGATATAGTAGTTCGATTTTCTTGTTTGGTCGATGTACCACAAACATTGCAGTGTTGTGAAGCACTAATTAATGCTTATCCTGAAGATCTGAACAATAATTTATATACTGAACTACAACAGTCCCACTCATATATTCGCCACAAATTTTCGTGAATCAAAATCTGAGAACAACACGTTCAGTCATGCAGAACTTTACAAAATAATAGTTAGAGACAACATCGAGTGTGCTTTTCCAAATGTAGAAATCGCCTTGCGCATATTTTTAACATTAATGGTCACGAACTGTTCAACTGAGCGTTTTTTTTTCTCAGTTGAAACGTACAAAAAATCCAAGTAGATCAACAATGAAACAAGAAAGACTTGATTTCTTGTCTCTGCTGATGATTGAAGCGTACTTGTTGCGCAAAATTAACTTCGATGATGTACTCAAAACTTTGCCAAACGTAAATCTAGAAAAAAAAACTTTAGAATGTAAATGTGTGCTCTCTATGACTTTCTCAGTTTTTTTCGCCACGTTGAAAAAAATGTTTGGATGCTGTTTAAATAAAGGATTTTGTGTGATTTATTAAATTTTCTATGTTTAAAATGTATTTCATAATAAAATTTTATTTTTTAATAAAAAGAAAAAACGCTTACAAAAAAAAAAAAGAAAATAATTTAAATTTAAAAGAAGAAAATAAAAATACAAAAAAGAAAAGAATAAATTTAAAAAAGAAAATACGCCTAAAAATCCTATAATACAGAAATATGAGTGACGGTAGTACAACATATGTGTTAATAATCGTTTGTCTTTGTTAGTTTTTTTTGCATATTATTGAACATACCAGCTGTCAGTGGAGGATTGGGGGTCAGGGCAGAAGGGGGCACCCATGTTGGTTTGTGCCTAGGGCACCAAACTGGCTTAATCCGGCCCTGCCTACCAGCACCATTCCTCCAAACTTTAAGATTCTTCCTCTACAGATCACCAACAATAAATGGCTTTAACTGTCCTCTTGTCGTTCTGAAACTGTTTTGGTTAGTCATGAAGCTAGATCTATATGCGGGTTCATAATATCCAAAAGAGACATTTCATTGGTGTACACTGTATACAGTAATTTGATGGCCTAGATTTAGGTTCTTCAGTGATAGTACAAGTGGATGGTTTTCCCAACCCAGCAAGATATTTAGATGCATTAATTGTATTTTTTTTTTTTGACAAAGTTTAAATTAGTTCCTATACTGAAAAAACGATATGCAAAAAAGTTACTTATTTAAAAGACATATTTTGACAATTTTTTAGGTAAAAGATTCCTGAATATCTCACGAATTTCTGTATCCACATCAATTGTGTTTAGAATTAATTGTTAAGTATAGTTTGTAGCTAGTACTCGTAATGTTCAAGAAAAAATTGATTTATATATACCCATACAAACAAAATCACCCCTAACTTATAATTATAGTGCCGCCCATGTTGCGTCCACGCATGTATTACAATGAAAGAAAAGTATTTGTGCACCCGTTTAAACTTTAAACCACTGTTATAACAGATCTGAACTTGGTCGTCTCCATTCCATTAGGTCTAAAACAGAAAGATTTAAAAACTCTATTATCCCACTTTTGGTCAGAGTGTTACAAGGTCATTTGTCATTATCGAGAAGTATTTAGAAGTCTAATTCATACAGTTTTTATTATGAATGTGTAAATGTTGTTCGTATTTGAATCTATATTGTCATTATTACAGTAGCTCAGGGGCGTAGCTAGGGGATCGGGGGCCCGGGGGGGACCGACCGCTTTGGGGGCCCCTTGCATTTTGACTTTCGATATATGACATGATATAATGTACGCAAAAAATATATAAGCCCAAGATCTAATTGGTTCAGTATATCAGTAAATTTAACCAAAACAATTAATCATTAAGACTCTTTTAATGAATAATACCGTTGTTTATTAGCTAAATAATGCACAAGTGATAAATCTCGATTCATATCGCTTCATGTGGTACATTCTGTGCAGTTTAAAAAGTTTAAAAGAAAAATACTCCCATGGCCTCAAGATGTCTATGCACAGAAGAATATAAAACCTTTAGGCGAAAGTAATCAATCCAAATAGGTTATGTTTGTATTCAAACATCGACGTCTAATCGGATTTTATTAGGAAAATGTGTAGTGATCAAGCTTGTTACAATAAAATCTCCAATCACGGGGCCCCCACAGGCGCTCCACTTGCCACCTGTAAGGCCGCTACTGCTGTATATCATACAGTTTTATTTGTGGCAACAAAGAGAGTAATACTCTTTGTTTTTGCTGCAAGAACATGTTTGATCTCTTTAATCGGCAACAAATCTATTAAAGATTTGTATTTTAAAATGTAAAACTGACTTTAAAAAAACAACAACTTTGATCTCTGTGGGAAAAAAATATTTTAAAATGTCAACAAAGTCAACGTACTGATAGACCTAGATCTAGATTTAGTCTTTGATATAAATATAATCCATAAATGTTGAAAAAAAATACACCCGTTGACACTATTTGTCAATCAAATATATTAATTTATGTATTTTGAAACACCCATTTGGGGGCCCCCCCTAGGCGGGGGCCCGGGGGGATTTTCAAAACCTCCCCCCCCCTCCCCCCTCCTACGCTACGCCACTGCAGTAGCTACGATGAGGTGGTCAATTGTAGTCAAACTGAATTTCCATTTGATTGGACAAAGAAAAATTATCTTATCTTATCTTAAATTACCTTGTTTTGGAGCAGTCGTTTGGACTTTGTATTTCTGAAGATCTATTGGAAAAAAAAAAGAAAAAAATTATATTAAATGAAAGAGACACCCAATAACTCTAGATCTATACCCAACAAAAAAAAATCATGGTAGATCCATACACCAATAACGCATAAGTCCAAATATTTTTTAGCCCAAAGATTAAGGAGTGCAGTTTTTTTTATGGGCATACGAAGACCTAACTGTGACCTGCATATTTTGCCACAATCTACGCAAAACATTTTTCTGCCGTTCTCCGATTTGTTTTTTTTAATTCACCGCTATTCGTCCTTACTGGGATAGAGAAACGTAGTTGGCAACAGATGATCTCTGAAAGAGACAGTTGGAGAGCTCCCCCAGAGGCTGCGGGACATACATTTGAGACCCAAAGAAAACCTTTGTTGAAGACAGACGCAGAAACCGGAAAGAAAACTTAAATGGACCGCCAGTGGACAAAGGCTTTGTCTGCACGAGATGCGAAAGAATATGCAGATTGCAACTGGATTTGGGTAGTCTTGTCAAACACTACACTAATCCTTTATCTTCAAAATCGAAGACATTGCATTCTATCGATTTGGCAAGGCGTCAGAGATATCATTCAGTGATTCGGTCTTCTGACGGTCTTGAAGGAGAGCTGTAAGTACTTTTGGCTTAGAGACATGAAGTGAAAGGGGATTTGAGCATGGAACCTCCAAATTTAGAGTCAGACTTACTAACATGAACAGATATGACAATACGAATTCTACGATATGAAGGCAGAGTTCTTATTCCTTGTGCTAGGACAAATTTCTACAACAGCCTTTTTCTTCCCGAGTTACATTAAGGCCGGGCTCTTAACCTTTCAAGGTCGGCGACTCCCTTTTGCGATTCTCTATTATGCGGCGACTCCCAACCGTAAAAAAAAAACTTAAGCCTGCGTAGTTAGGCTTTTAATAATGTTCTAAAACCTTTCACTTAATGTAAATATTTGCTATGTAGCCTATTGCCCATAAACATAAATAAATATATATCGGAAAAAGGAAGTAACTTCATGTAACTTGAAAACATGTATATCTATTGAATTCGGATTTCCGAATTATTAAAAATTTTAAAAATTGCATGATCTTCAGTCTTAGAGATTAAACAAAACTTATAGACATAAAATAAAGTAAACACAATTGCAATTCACAAATTTTCGTTTCATAAAACTCTCTTATTGGCCAGTCTATATTTAGGCCTATTTATGTCTATGATATTGCCAAAGCTAGAGGTTTCATGACGAAACAATTGTCATTATAGTCTTGAGATAAACATTCCTCATTATGATTAAATTATAAATGAATACAATTGCATCTTTGCATGCCATAGCATATGCAGTATTATAGTCCATATTTTTTTAATGATCTTAGGTGACCCCTGGCAAAACGTTATTCGACTCCCAAGGGGGTCGCGACCCATAGGCTGAGAACCTCTGCCTCAGAGCGTTGAGCGGGCTGCCTGAATCAACGAAGAAAATCAATGACTAAGCAGATTTTAAGTGTCTAATTAGCATGCACGATTCGGCTAACGTATGAACACGTGAAGGACGTAGTTATCTTCTCTTTTAAAAAAAAACGTCAGTAATTTATAAGATAAGATTACGCAGGTCTTCGGGTAATTCTCACCTGTTAGACTGACGTTCAGAAGTCTCTCCGAAAGCCCCAAGCTCCCGCCCCTTTTGACGTAGCTAATGGTGCACTTGTACGTCACATCCGGGTCAACGCTGACGTCTGCCAGCAGAACAGTGAGTGACGTGGCGTGGATGTTGTCCATGTCAAACTTTCCGCTGACGTAGACGTTGATGTTGCTGACGCTGTTCTCCAGCCGAACGCCATCTGGTGACACGATGCGTTAATCAGGTCATTTGTGCTCATTTAGCTCATATGTATCAATTAAGGTCATATGTGTCAATTGAGGTCATTGTGTCAATTAAGTCACATGTATCAACTAAAATCCTATGTGTTAATTAAGGTCGTTTGTATCAATTAAGGTCATTTGTGTCATTGTCGCTCCATTGTAATGCGTTGAAAAGAATGTAAGTATATAGATTGCTACGATAGATAATGAAGCTACAAGTAATTAAAATGAAGGATAGTAAAGTCGAGATTCTAAAATGGCGTCGAAACTCTTTAATATTGTATATTGTAGTTTAAGTAGAAAGTTGTCTATCTAATATATAAAAGGAAAACAAAGGCGTATGTATGTGTGTATGTATGTATGTATGTCCCCGTATAGAAATCAAAACCGTTTCACCGATCTTGACAAAACTTGACAGAAATGTTCCTTGGGTACTAACTTAGACCTGTATGTATGAATTGTAGCCCTAAAACAAACTTAAAACCCTAAAAAAAAATAAAGTTTCCCAAGTCTATTACAGCTATAGGCCTACTATTTTATGAACTAGGCTTTGTTTACAAATGTTGACATGAGAAAAAGATCGAAAGGATTTAGATCTAGATTATTCTAGATCTAATTTTAAGAAATACACTTTGCACTTATAGATTTTAACTTTGACGCATGAAAATACAAAATATAGTCTAATGATTTAATTATTTAACAAAATTAACCTTCGAATTTGTGTTTCAAAAGGATTTTTACATAAATTCGTTCTTTGTATCTGCGAATATAAAAATCCTGTTGAACATACTTTCATTAGACATTACCGAAAGGTTACACATCTCTCTATTCCTAGATTGACCTAGATCTAGGCATCCTAGGTCTAAAACTGTAATTTAACTCAAAGATGATATAACTTCTCTTCGCAAAGATAGTTTAAAGCTTTAACACTTGAACATACTAATTATAGTCCATTTTCATATTTTAATCAAATTAACATTGAAATTTGTTTTCTAAAGCATTTTTACATGATTGCAACTATTATCCTATTATCGCGTAAAATAAGGTCAAGTTTCTATTTATAGCTCCATTAATGATTTCTTTTTTAACGTGAATTCGCGCATTCGCTTTACTTTAAACATTATTATTTTCTTTGTTTCTAATGCACAATATCACTGACTACATCAGCTTTACGCAAATTAAGACCATATCTGTCTAGTATCATATATGACAGAAATAGGAAACTAACCCAAAGTGATGATATTTGTTCTCTATACCCATTGATCGCTTTTTAAATGCTTTTACTTAAAAAAAAACAAAAGGATGGGGATGACATGAATTTGACCTCCTTAAATCTCCCCAAGTTATTTCTATTTTTTTCTTTCTCTCTCCCTCTCTCACTCTTTCTTTCTAAATCCTATATCTCTTTCATCTCTTTGTCTTTCCACCTTCAATTTCTTTTTTTTCCTATCTCTCCTCTCTCTCACGCTCTCTCTTCTTTCTCTACCTTTCACAAACTCTCTCTCTCTCTCTCTCTCTCTCCTATACATATACATATATACATATATATAATTAAATACGATTCAACTATCTGATATAGGCGTTTAGATGTAACTATAGCTCAATTTTGATGGCTTCCAAGCTCTTTCCTGTCCTCTCGGCTTCATCTAGTACACTGCGTCGCCATGTTCTTTTTGGTCTTCCCCTGCGTCTTGTGCCTTTTTTCTTATTTCTAATCCAAAGTACATTCACAGATCTTGCTTGCTGTTCAAGAAATGTGTCACGACTCACGAACAATAAACATTTGGCGAATTGAAATTTAGATTTTTTTTTTTAAATAATGTAAAGTTCTAATTATGATGCAAGTGTCGTAAATTAATGTGAATTTATGCAATATTTTTTTCAACAATCTGAATTTTTTTTTCTTTGTTCAGTTTCAAAGCGTTAAGTAATTGATTGTCTTAATTATGCTAAATAATTTAACATAGGGGGCCTATGGTATATTTTTTATATTAAAATAAAATGAGACGACAGCGGGTGGGTTAAAATGCATCTCTATTAAAAAGTACTTCTAAAACTAACCAACAGATGACAGTGAGGCTATGATGTAAGGTGGTCTCTCGTTGGTCAACGAGTGCCGCTCCAGGCTGATGTGCTGGACACTTCTGACGTCACTGGGCAGATGCGAGCCGTTGCACTGAAGGGCTAGCAGGTTCAGGACAGGAAAGCGACTCACCGTGAAACCTGGAAGGGAAATAGGTATACGAACGTATGTTAGGCAGCAATTTAGTTAATTTTTCACAAGATCATAAAGTTAACACTCTAACAGTAGGAATTTAACAGAGTAGAACATGGTTATTACTTGGCAACAAATTAAAATAAAATGTAAATAAAAAATAAAAAGATATGTAAAAAGATCCAATTAGTACGTAGAATGCCTCTATACGTTCTATCACAGAGGTCATTTCTGCCAACGCGATTATCTCGTCTTTCTCGCGCAGAATTGGTAGAATTTTTTACAAGCGCCGTACCAACGTTCTTCTGCTGGCTTTTAGTTCCCAAACCAAATTTAAATTAATTTCGTTTTATACTTTGAATAATTATGGCGGTCAAACTGACAGTTTTCCTAGTCAGACCAACAAGCTAGTAATTCTTCTCCCAACAATATACATCAAATGTTAAAATTTCTTGGAAAATATATAGAGCTGTTTTCGAGATACGTGCCCATGAAGGAGTGACTTGAGTCACTTAAAAAAAATGTTTTACTTGTTTTGGATGCTCGTTCATAGCCCATAGTTCCCGCAGGACGACGGAGAATGGCAGGGGCACAGTATGAACGAGAGACAATCGAGACAACTGACAGTCCAGCGCCGCAGCGCGCCTACCTCACTGCCGAGAAGACATCCTGGTATTGTAAAAAGATATTAAATTATGACTGTTCAGAAGCATTTTTTTTGAGCTTTTTAAGATTTTATTTTCTTTCGCAAAATTTTGAAGAATTTATTTCATTGTTAAAAACTTTTAGACCATTTATTTCATTATTAATAAGACACAGTTGCTGAGCGGTAAAGCGCTTGGCTTCTGAACCGGGAGTTCCGGATTCGAATCCTGTTAAAGTCTAGGATTTATGTTTTGGGATCCTTGGACGCCTCTGAGTCCACCCAGCTCTAATGGGTACCTAACATTAGTTGGGGAAAAGTAAAGGCTGTTGGTCGTTTTGCTGGCCACTCGACACCCTCGTTAACCGTAGGCCACGGAATCAGATGACCCTTACATCATCTGCCCTATAGACCACAAGGCCTTTTTTTTTACTTCATTGTTAGAAACTTTCAGACTGTAGTGAAGTGACACTTTTCAGAGTTATCTAAGGGAGGTAAAAGTTGAAAAACTAATTTCAAAATATATTATTAAGTTGTCTCCCATGACACCGAGGAAATAAAAAAAAAACATTGTAGTCCGCCAAGTCTGTTTACCCTCCCTTAGTGAGGCCTTTTAGGGGGCCCTACCGGCCCATTTGGGTTCCGGCACACCGAATGCCCATATAGCCAGTCCGCGTCTGCCTTTGCCATAATAAGCTATTACATGTAATACATATTGTTAGATGTATACATATAGATATCTTTTGGTCTACAGATTCACATACAATCTATCAAGTCATTTAAAACAAATTTGAATCGTCTGCTCACACTGAAACGGATGACCTCCCCTTGGACTGCCAAAATAAGCCATTTATCAATTGACATTATTAGAAAGGCTTTTAGTGTTAGTTTGAGTTTATTTCTTCCCGTCTGGCAATGGCGAACAGATTGTGATGAATGAATTTATAATGTTTTTAAATCTTTGTTTCTTTAGAGAACAAAAAGTATGTTTTCAAACCTTAGCTATAAGCATCATCAATCTTTCCATCGGCACAGAAAAGAAAATCTCAAACTTGAAAGCGAACATGATAAATTGAAGGCGAAAATCTTTGAGTCTGAAGATGACCAAAAGTGGAGTAGTTTACGGTTCCACCTAGACCCAGCTGTGACCTATATATTTGTCACATTGACACATAGCAACAAGCGTTAGATCTTTTTACACTGTCTAGTCTAATCATATAACTTAAAGTTTCTTTTTGATCTCAAGCGATTGTGACTAAGAATGGAATTAAAAATTCTATCATAAACAAATGACAGAGAAGAATGCAAAAGAAGGTTGACAGATCTTGTATGGTGCCACTGCGGTCTAATTATTTATTGGATAGGTGAACCTGGCCTAACTAATGTCTTATAGTGATAAAAATGATGTTATATTTTTGTGGGGTGAGAATTCACGCGATTATATAAAAAACTACTTATTAATTGTTGATTTAAATTATGTCCAACTTTAATGCATACTAAATAGATTTTTTCTCTTTAAAAAAAGAAAACTTTGTATGTATAATTGTAGTAATTACTATGACAAACCTTACATAACTTAGCAATAAAAATAAAAAAAAAATTGTTTGATAAAGAATCTAAAACCATTTACATAAATATGTTTAAAATGTGTTAAATAGTTATCTACCCTACTAAAGAGCCTCCCTTGTTTGTTACTATTAATAGTGAATAGTTGTAAAAGTGGTGTAATTTTATGAAAAAACTGCCAGCATGGGTGATTTAAAAAATTAGATTTTTCGTTTTCAAAAAAAAAACACCAAGAAACCAATAATAATAATACTACGCTGAAAACTATTTCAAACAGCATGAATGTACTAGCAATCACTTTGTAACGCTGAAGCACACTGGAACAATGCGGTGGGTACCGAGTCACAAAGATGTCATTGGCAATACCGTTGCAGGCTTCTTGGCTCAGCAGCATGTGAATTTTTCAAATGTTTTGGTGCAATCCAGACTAAAAAACTAAAAAAAATGCGTCCTAAAAACTTCGCGGAGTCTGGGAGCACTAGTATTTCCTCTCTCTTCGTGGTGGAGGCTGCCCAGGCCTGAACAAGCGATTATAGCATAGAGCAGAGAAGGTCATTGTCCCTTTGTTTCAAATTTCATACGGTTCAAGCCAAACTTCGAATCACTTCTCACAATGCCCCCGATGCGGGTAAGAAAAGAAAACCTTGTCGAGTGCCCCCAGACTTGCTCATTTCCGAAATTGCTCAATATTTTAAAGTAGACTTACAAGCTTTAAGTGTAATGGCACTATTACCCGTAAATGGTTTTACATTCAATGGAATATCTGTTTAAATATAGTAGTAGTAATAATAGTGAAGCTTCTCAATCGTGGCCAAAGATGAACACAATCTAATTCCCTATGAACTCGAAGGTGGTTTCGGAGCCCCATCTTCGTTTTGTAAAGCCGAACACTGATTGGTTGGGTCTGTTTCAGCAGAGTTGGCTGCTTCCTTTTTTCCCCTCAAAGTTGTCTTCTTCTTCGATCTCATTTTTACATGTCGGAGAGTTCAGATCAGTAATCGTATGTCTGAGATGAATCACGCAGTGGTGTCCAGATCAGGCAGTTCTCAGTCATTTTTGTAATCTGAGTTTTTTGCTGAAGTCTGATTAAGAAGAGAATTTCCCAGTTGTGGGTGTCAGATTTTACATTCTTTGAGGGAGTTCTTCAGCGTCCAATATACGATGTGCTGGGCATGGGGTCCGTTTGCCTAAAAAAAACTCCTTCTCAATTAAAAAAAAATGTAGATCTGAGTGCTGAAAATTGCAAGCAGCATAAAATATGACAAAGGCACCATTCAGACATGTACTAATTAATTAATATATACAAGATGACTTATTTTGTTATCATACTAAAGCTTCGAGTTGCTGAAAGGGGGGGGGGGGGAAGTGCTTCAAATTTTCACCCGGGCCTACGAGTTACGTCACTGAGAATTATATATAATCATTTGATATATTTATATAAAAAAATAATAAAACTTATTTTGAAAAGATCTCCAAAAATATTAATATTAGACTGTCGAGATTTTTTTGTTCGGTTTAAAGTTAGATTTGACGTATTGGATTAGCTGTGATATATTGAAGGAAGTCATCCATAACCAGGCCATTCATTCCATCGACTAGCTGTCTAATCAAACGATCACATATCATCAGTTCCAGCCATCTTCAATAACACTGGGTCTGGTACCATCACACACCGGGGGATCGCGGGATTGGGGGGGGGGGGGGGGTCTGGGGTGTTGGGGGGGGGGGACAAGGGGAGAAAGAGGATGGGGGGGGGGGGAGTGCAATTCACTTATTTGATACCATTTCACACTTGACGACTCGCCAAAAAAAATCATACTCTCTCTCTCTCTCTCTCTCTCTGTCTCTCTCTCCCTCTGTCTCTCCTTCGAGCATTTTTTTTTACGTGTTGTCTTCTGGAGGTCTCACTCATTCAGAAGCGTGGCAAGAGAGTGATAGATGACGGGTGTTAGGGGGGTGACTTTTCACCAAGAGATAGTGCGTAATCAACATATTGCGTGCGTATGGCGGGTGTTCATTTGTGCGGTATTGGGGCGCAACGGGTTGGGAGGGGGGGAGAACCTGGGCTATAGGGTCCGTTAAACTCTGTATTATTCACATATTGGAGACCGTTTTACACTTGACGACTGGCCAAGGAAAAAAAAAAGAAAACTTTCCCGCCAATTTCTATTTCAATATGGTCTTGAAAATTTCATTCATCCAGCGGCGTGTCAGCAGAGTGATAAATTGGGGGCTGCTAGGGACGCGGCCTCTTGCGTATCAATAATTTGTTCTCAACATATTGAGAGGACAGGATTGTGTAAGATGAGGGCTTGTTAGGAGAAAAACAAGAGTTAAAAGGAAGAAATACAGAAAAGAAAAAGGAAATGAAAAAAAAAGAGTGAAGTAGGGAAGCACACAGAGAGGTGAGATACAGACAGACAAGCAGACAGACAGACATAAAGACGGACAGGCAGACAAACAGGCAGACAGAGAGACAAAAAGGGGAAAAGAATTGGTTGAGTGAAACAAAAAATATCAGATCTAGGGCTTTCACGTATCTATATCCGGCACTTAACATGCTAGCAATATCACTGTAGATATGTAAACTATAATGAGTAGACCTCAGATATAGGTCTTTATATCAGTTTTTTTTTTCAGTCATCGACAACACATAGCGTTGCCTTGGGGCGTCTTGTGTTTAGTATAAACGCCATAGAGGATACTTTTGAAAATATAACAAAAAATATGCTGTAAAAGGATGCTCAATTTCATTTTCGCCCTGGGCGCTAGCACGCACACTAGCCACTGAAAATTACATCAGGTTGATGTCAGAGCGCATCTCGCGAAGTTGGCGAGCACAATCTAGTACCCATGTGTTTAGTTCACATACCGGGCTATTCGGATTGAAGTTTTTAAAAAGTTCTTGGGCTTACCATATAATCTACATTTAACATTTTTCAAACATATTTTTTCAAAAGACAACATCTCCAACATTCAACTTTAAAAATTTGATTACATTCGGGTATCGAACCTCACTTTCTCTGGTACGGCCAGCGGGAAGACATACGTTTATTTATGGGTATGTTTTTTGTTCATTATAAGAACATCTAGGTTTAACTCTTTCTCTCCTTAATTATTTACCACATTCTGGTGAAATCAACGTTGGTATCGTCAGTTCGGAGAGAAAGAGTTAAATCTAGACCTAAATTTCTGATATGGGACTCTTTAAGATGTAATCTAGATCTACCTTTAGATCTAGAATCTAGATGTAATCTATATTAGATTTACGTAAATAGATTAACAACGCTTACAAACTTCAATAATATTGAAGCAACTTAAAAGTTACCGTTATCGCATAATTACGGTAATACGGCTAACTACGCCATGTTGGTGTAAATTTGTAAGCCTCTAGCTAATTTATCTTTATTTATTTTTTACTTTGAAAAGTTATAACGGTCAAAATAGAGTTCTCCGCATGTGGCCAACGAGTGTTTCTCAGCGATAAACATCAAATAGCATTAAATAGCGCTAAACAAAAACAATTGGTAAAAATATTTCTAATCGTAAAGATTTATTGCAATCTAGATCTATAACAACAAGATTACAAAGAGAGTTTGTGTGATACACAAACTCTCTTTGTCGCTGCTAAAAGTTCATTTTAAAAAAGTATATCAAAGAAAAACGACAGAAATATACATCTTCCGTGCTTTGATCTCTTAACAGGGGCCGCCTCTGAGTTTGTGTATCACACAAACTTTCTTTGTCGCTGCTAAAAATTATATCAAAGATAAACAACAGATCTTATTTAGTGCCCCAGCGGTCAAAATATACATCTTCCGTGCTTTGATCTCTCAACGTTAGCCTTGTAAAGCCGATGTTCAAGGCAACTGCCTCACCTTTTTTATGAGTTGATTACTTTACGAGTAAATACTGGTATGTTACTCGTATGTTGGAACAAAATAAATGTGTAAACCTATGCAGTATATTAGATTATTAATTGTCTTAAAGTAGGTTTCATTTATA